>JACXGK010003791.1:0-42512 GCA_016801125.1 Novumbra hubbsi
CACTTGAGTGGTCTTGACTCTCTTCATCCACAAACACACACTTGAGTGGTCTTGACTCTCTTCATCCACAAACACACACTTGAGTGGTCTTGACTCTTCATCCACAAACACACACTTGAGTGGTCTTGACTCTCTTCATCCACAAACACACACTTGAGTGGTCTTGACTCTCTTCATCCACACACACACTTGAGTGGTCTTGACTCTCTTCATCCACATGTCTTAGCTCTGATTCCTCTACTGTTCTGTATGTGCGTCACTGTCCATAAGCAGCACCAACAGACACACTGACACACAACTTCACAGTTGTCTTACAGGCCAATCTAACTTCTAGAAACCACAATATTTCAGCTCTTTTATTTATTTTCTTGTTTCTTGATTGGGCCAACATTAGGCGTATGAATAATGTCTGCATTTACTATAAAAGAAAATAGATTAAAGGCTGGAGCTGAAATATATACATGGAAATCTCCAAACATTCCAAATGTCTACCAAATGTAAATACATTCCCTCCAGAGTTATTGATCCTCTTGGTGAAGACAAGCTTTCTTACAGTGTGGGCACAAATTTCATGTAGGTTCTTTATAAGGCAGGTTCATCACAAGCTATAGCCATTTTTAACACATCTTAGTTATGGCACTAATAGTAAAGATTAGTATTTTAAGGCATTTTGGTATTTTTTTCTTTAGCCATTGCCAAATTCTTTTAGGGCAAAACAAGCTTTTGTTTCATCTGATGTCTCATTTGTGTGTTCCGTGACCTTGCATATCTTGAATGAATACTAAAGGAGTTAGTATATAACAAATACATATTTGTTAGCTCATATTTATACCCCAGTTTAACAGGAAGTCGTGGGTGACCACTTCATAATGACTAAGATTTACTAAATAATTAAATAATGCACATGCTTTTGAGAAAGAAATGTATTTGTATAGAAATGATTTTATCTCTAATCCTTAAATGAAGATTACATTTCTCTCATATTGTTCATATAGTTCAGCCACAAACTAATAAACAACAATAAAAAATGTTCAAGGCCTTTTTTGCTCATCTTTGACAATAATTCTGGAGGGCAACTTATATATTTGGATTTATTGTCTGTACAGATTCATCATAATCACATACTGTATACGTTATTGTATGTAAATCTTACATGACTCAAATATGCCTACATTATTTGTACAAATTCAGTCATATACGGAGAATTCCAAATATGTATCTTCAGCATCAATAACAGAATTCCAGACTGAAATGCAGAGAAATGTACGCACATTCAGTTGTTTATTTCAATGCTTCATTTACATGCTTTTATCAAATGCTGGCATTTTGATAAAACTTCTCCATACTTCTTCACATCATCTCTTTTTTTTGTATTTCCTTGTGTTGTTCTGGGATGTTAAACAAACACTGTTTGATTAGAATACTGATTCATTGTTAAATAAGCTAGTAGGGAATGAGGAACCATAGATTGTCTATCAGGAAAACAAACGTTTGGTAATTTTATCAAACTTCTGCTGCAATTTTAAATAGTATGTGAACTAGACCTTTTTATTTAAAAAAAATATATATATATTGATATTTGTCTATTGGTGAAGTGTTTAAAAAGTGATTTTTTGGAGTTAAGGTTCATCTATTCAGACAAATCTACCATCCATTTCTCATTGCAAGAAATTATCACTTCCACCATGAATTAATATTTATGGTGAGGCAAAATCAAATGTGTTTGAATAAAAAAAGGGATTCAAACCCCATTTGCAATAAGAACAATGTGAGTGAACACATCCAGACAGTAATACCAGTGCCCAAACAAACACCATGTCCCCTCACACTGATCATGTGTCACAGAGGAACATGCAACGGCCCATCAACACATTCATTCAATTTGACCCATCTTCTTCCCAGTGAAATGACAGGAATTATGGGAAATCTCCGTATCTGACAAAATACTTCCCCAAAACAGAATTGGTGTGCATGTGCTTTATGTCAAAGTGTGTTCCTGTGAGCGTGTTTTCATACCCCTATGTGTGTGTACTGTCTTAACAGTATGTGGCAAGACGATCAAGAGTTGATCCAAGTTTGTTGTATTGTCTTTGGGAGTTTCATCAAGTGTGTCCTACTGTGGACTGTTAGGGCTATTTCACTATAGGTCTTACATGGAGACTTGTCTTGTGTCTTTTATTATATAAGTCAGTCATTTACATAAGGAATACTATATTATTTAGACTTAACATTTAGTAATAATTGCACCTACATGTTGTTCGGTAATATGTTTGACAACTGAATCGCAAAGTATATCGACTTTTAAAATGGCACAATTAATTCCCTATTTCAATGTAAATAGTTTTGGCACCACTAAGCCAGCTCCACAAAATGGTTTCATTAATCTTCATGAGGGACTTATTAAGATTAATGATGAGGTAGAACAGAAAGACAGAAGGCTCCGGCCACATGTGGGGTACGATTTGATTACTCCTGCACTATCTGTTGTGTTTTTGTCTATAACATCCCAACTCTTATTAGTTGCAGCTTTCACACAAATATTAACACCAAGTTGTTCAAGCAACATCTGCACATATCTTTAACAGTGAGTGATGCACGTTTGCTAAGTTAATTGATTACAAGCATATGTGAGGCTGGCTGAAAGCTAGCCACATATCATGCTATAAAATATTTTTTTTAATTCTCCAATTGTCTTGGGGAACCTGGCTAAAGTTTTGTATGTAATGTCATTGGGTTAGCAATATTTGTGGGATATTTAAAAGTAATCCCGCTTCTGCGGTCCCATCACACATTTCCAGTTAGTCTTATTATCAGTGCCAGGTAAGGAATGGGACTAGCATGAATGCTAACAGTAATATTTGGGTAACTTGGATATCATGGGTCACTTTACAAGGTTCTGAGTGAGAAGAGAAAAGGTCTGCCAATTTGATTCAATTTTTTGGGGTAATTTTTATTTTTTACTTTTTTAGTGATGGGAAAATCTGCAAGAGACAATGGACACACACATCCAGATTTTCAAAATACCTGTTTCTGACCCATATACTCAATGCACTCCGTGAAACCTTAAAATACATTTCCAAGTCTTCCCATCACAAGTGCTTCTTTCACATCTTGAAAACGCATCATCCTTGGTTTAAATAAACAAGTTGTTGCTGCACATTTAAGAAAATGTATTTGTGTCTCAGTGATGGAAATTCTAAACAAGATAATTTTCTTTGTCTACAAATTTTGTATTATTTTACATTTAAAAGCACAGAAATATTCTTTGTTGTATAATGCGTGCCAAACAATGGATTTGTTTTTTTACCACAACACAAACGCCATTTCCTCAACATATCACAACCACATCAAACCCAGTAACCCAGCTGTTCTCTCTCTCACTGCTCCAACACAGACTGCATTGAACAGGACTGGACATGACGGCTTTCAGTCAGAGCGTGATTTAATTAATAACTGAAATGAATCTGGTATTTGCAATGACATTATTCTGCGGCAATGTAGGTAAGGATAGATAGAAAAAACAAACTTTGACTTATTCACTAATCACAAATCTTAACCCATTGATTTAGAAATCTGTTAAATGTATGCATTTATTGATAAGACTGGTAAATAGCTATGGGTTAGAAATTCTGATTGGTGAGTTGGACAGAGTTTTGGTTTTATTCAAGTACGCTTGAATATAAGCTTCTTAAAAGCTTTGTAGAATAATATTTAATTCTCCAATTCCCTGGTAAAGTTATAAGATTTACTGTAATACTGCATGTTAGAATATTGTAATAATAATACTATACAATTATAATACTATACAATTATTATTGTCCATACATTTACATTGTAATATCAGAATGTTTAAGTACTAATTACAATCATCCACATGCCTGACAACGTATTAAACTGCATGCAAAAATAGTTTGTCCTCAAACCTTCCAAATTACAGATAAAAATCAATATAAATTATTTTTGTGAATTTCATTGGCTAAGGCTGACAACTCTCAT
The DNA here is from genome assembly GCA_016801125.1 of Novumbra hubbsi. Taxonomy (NCBI): domain Eukaryota; kingdom Metazoa; phylum Chordata; class Actinopteri; order Esociformes; family Umbridae; genus Novumbra; species Novumbra hubbsi. Next base: position 3,997 of record JACXGK010003791.1, read on the forward strand.
CCTACTTGACTGCTTTTACCCCTGCTGACCTTCTTCCATGACCATGTCCTCTTCCAACTCAACATACGAAGATCAAGACGCTCTGACGTGTTGGTTAATTGCAGATTGTCATTCCCTCCACCTTCCACATGTCCTGACTGCACGTCCACCCATGCTGTCCATCAGTTGGTATACCTCACACTTCTGCTCTGTAACTCCTTTTACTCTCTGTCTCTGTTGTTCCTCCCATCCCTTCTCATTTACGCCCCCTCTCTTCCTCCTCTGTTCTCCAAATTGCCTTCACGTGTTCCCTTCCGTGTCTCCTGCTTTGGTCTTCTAACCCTGAGACCTTTCCTCTCCTTACTCTCTTCTATTGCATATCTCCACCATCCATTACAAACTTGCTTATCCTATTCCCCTGTTTACGTTCTCCTCATTTGATACCCCTGGGACTCCTTCTCTCCTCATACATTACTCCTTATACTCCTTCTCCCTCCCTGTTATCTTCTCTCTTTATACATTACTCCTTATACTCCCTCTATCCTGGATTGACTGAATCTTTTGCCTTCCACCTTCCATGGCACAACCCCCCCCCCCCTCCCCCCTGAATGCACATTCTCAAAACCCCATCTCTCCCCTTTCCTACTACTTTTCTCCCCCTCTCTCTCTGTCTCGCTAGGGGGCCCAGCATTCCTCCCTGGGTCCAGCAGACCCCTGTGTGAATACTGCAGGTGGAAGAGGGGGAGGAGGAAAAGGAGGGATGACTTCTAACCCTGAACCGACAGGCTCTCCTTCTGTCATCTCCTCCACCGGAGGCCCTTTGCTCCCACCGCCGAGCTATCGTAGGCCCTCCTCCTCCCCCACTCCTCATCCTCACCCCAGCCCACCACAGAACGGAGAACTTCGTGGCAACCACATCCTCCCCAGTGACAAGCACGGAGACGACTGAGAGCACGGCAACCGTGACAGCAGGGAGGGGGAGCAGGTCTAAAACAACAATAACCCAAATCAGAGAGAGAAGACACAAATAAAATAAAGTTTTCCAAAACAAATGGCTAGATTTCCCTCTGTTTTTGGAAGAGGATGACATGACTGCAATCGTTCCTTTTTTTTTTGGGGGGGGGGTGCTCAGTCAGAGAGAGAAGAAATGTGGGGGGGGCAGCGGTGTTTTGACATTTGTACAGTACGTTATCATTATCACACAAGACCAAAAGGGCTTTTCAATGGACCTGATTTCATTTCTGTCATGCTCAAACTGGGCTTTGGTCAGTATATCAGTCTTGCAGGACAAGATGATGATACCTTTTAGTTATCCTTGACATTATGGGATCCTGACAGGTCATATTTTAATCGCTGAAACTACAGAGAGTATCTTACAGAACACACAACTATGTGAGAACTTTCTTTGTATGTTTGTTTACTTTTTGACGTTTAACTCAAATAGAGAAAGTAAACAAACACTAAATAACATCTCAATCCCTGAGGTCTTCATAGTGGTCAACAGCTTCCTGCTGTACTGAAGCATGTTGGATCCCATAACTCCATGGATGAAGGTCTAGTCATTTCCTTTCCAGAGAATGCCAGCTCTCAAATTTCATTGGTTGTGATGTAGTCAGCTGGCTTTGTAGTTTGGTTTCCTTAGTGCCTTTGAGTGTATTTTAACAGGGTTTTCAGATAACAGGCATAGATGACATTTAAACAAGGATTACATGAACTGATGATGGGTGCCTAAAACAGTCTAATCAGTATCTAAAAAGAACCATGCTGACAAGCAGACTAGTCCGGAACATTCTGAATATGTTTCATGTTTGGGATTTCAACAACATATGAGGGAAGTGCGTTATGTTTTACAAAATGTGACAAATGAAGGGACTTCCCATTTTTGGACTGGACTGGTGCAGTGTTTTCTCTTCTCAATCTCAGAACCTAAAGTATGTGTGATACTGGTGCTACAGACACAAGCAGTGGCATTTCTAAATCAAGCGTTTGTGTCATAGCATGGCCTCTTGTTTCCCACTGTCTGTTATTGTCAATGAATTTATTTTGTGTATTTGTCTGTATGTTCCTGTGTGTGTCCTGTCCTTATATGTACAGTTGTTTAATGGGGTAGGGCCTGGGTCAAGTTAGGGCGCTTAAACCAAATGAAACAATAACAAAGTTCTGTCAGGAAAAAAAATTGCCAGCAATTTCAAAAAGTTTAAATAATAAAAACATTAAATGAATCATATTTTGACATATAACATAGTCACTTGCAACTCCTCCAGAATAATTGTTATGGCTTCTTACGTTGAGTTTCATATAAATCATTTTTCCGTAGCCAGAAAAACATGTCTAGCCTTAAGTGCCTAGGTCTCAGATAATGACATTTTGGCCAGTAGTCAAACAGTCCTCCGACCAATGTGTGTGGCTTACACTTTCTGTATATTGGTTCCAGAGTCCATTTAAAGTAACTGTAACATTAAACTAAGCATGTTGAGAGTAGTATATGAAAGTTTATGGGGTTTCATAAGTAATCAGGTTTCAGATTTAATGACAGATTTCAGATTTAATGCATGTTACACAGCGAACTTAAAGGAATTCCTTGCTTTGTGTCAAATGTTCAGATATGACGTTTCACTGAATACTGTTATACTGTGTTGTCATGTCCACATTTCTTTGTCTATAACTTGTCCATTGTATTCTCGTTTAGGTTTGTTTTAGTCCTTTTAGTTTCACACTGGTGGTGCTTTAACTAGCTGAATAACTTTCTTTCCTCCGGCTTAAGATCTCAAATGAACGATTACAGACTGTCCTGGTTTTGCAGATCCCAACATAATTCTTATTGAACTCTTTTGACTAGATTAAGAGTGAACCATTTACTAATGACCAAATCCTACTTGATTTATGTTGTTGCAGTTCTTTCACTGGCATCCTACTCTGTAGTAAGTCTGAGTATAACACATAGATTTCAAATTAGGATTTGGCACTTTGTGAATAGGTACTAATCCCTCAGACAATGCTTTATCGGTCAGAAAATATGGGTTTAGCCATATTGTAATGTGAATGAGATTAGGAGATATGTAAGAGATTATGCTATGAATGTTTAATTCAAAGATAACCAAATGATTTTATTATTTGGGAAAGTAGTTAGTCTACTGTGTTTAATCAATTTATAGGGCTACCTTTCCAGTGCCAAAACACTCATGTCAGTAATAAACTGGGTTTTGAAGCAGCTAGAGTTTTACATCCGCATTGAGTAGCTATATGGGACTATACAGGGTCACTGGTGGATATATGAGTGTTGCCATGAATATACCTCAGAGATGCATAACTGAAAGACTCAGGTAAACAATTAATTGCCTCAGAGCTGAACACTGACAAAAAAATGAATCTGACTTGGGACTAACTGCCATCTGATATAGTAATTGGTCCAGCTTTGACAAGATCTATGGCGGTGATTGGATAGCAATTCATCAAGAACCTCCCCATTCCTTCTCTCTCTGTCTCCTTTTTTTCCCCTAGCCAATCACGCAGCTTTGTGGAGGACAATATGGAACCTAATTGGCTGAGGCAACATGGGCAGCCCCCATGGTCTGGCCATATATCAAGAGCACTCTCTCGTGATGCGATTGGCTGACGAAGGGAGATGTTGGGCCATTGGTCCAATTCCCCTGACCTAAAGGACAGTCCAGAGCCACAGCTGACAATATAAGGATCTGCTGTGTTGCTATAATTTACTTGGGCCCTCTCTCTCTGATTAGATGATAGGATGATCGATGTTCGATGCTTGTGATTGGATATCTGGTTTTCTTTTAAAGATGTGCTAATTTCTGCCTAAATGGTTTTGTTAGCTGTGAGTATGTAGAGAACATCTTCACAGATTACATGGGAAAATTGAAAGGAACACGACAAAGGAAGGTGCATTGCTACTAACCAAGAGAGAGGGGAAGTGTACCGTGGGTGAGGTTCATTTCAAAGGTGCTCAATTATTTTCTTGAATCTCCTATGACATAATTTATCCATCCTACCATTTTCTGCAATGCTCATACTATATACTTAACTTTTCTTATCTTTACATATTATATACTTATCGTTCTAGCTATTCTAATCATTTTCAACAACCCACCAGGTCATTTTCACCACTTTCGAACTGGTTCTGCTCGTTTTCATATATTCTATGGGTCTTTCCTCATTATCTCTATACATTGTTTTATTTAAAGGAAACTAAATATGCACAGCCTATTGCAAGTGAATCTGCTATGATACAAAAACTGGCTTCAATGAAAACCTTGGACTATTTAGACAATGCTATGGTTTATATTTCTTATATTGGATATTCTTATTGTAATATTACAAAATCTCTTCATTGGATATCTTCCTTCGCAAATATTTATTTATTGATAAGGCGATAACTAATGACAGTCCTGGAAGGATACATTTTATAACAACCAATTTTTCTTAAGACAATCTTATCAGACATGATCCTTTTGTGGAGAAAGTTTGGCCTAGTATCTTGTCGGATTAAAACCCAAACTGTTGTTGTTTTACTTGCTCCCCTCCAAATGATTTGCACGTTGCTGTGACCTGGAACGCCTATGCTTTTCTTATAATCGCTGAGAGAGAGAGATAAGGATGGATGTTGCATTCTACTTGACAACTGCCGTGGAACTCTTCAACTCCCTGGATGAGGCCCTCCTTGCCATCTCTTGACTGTTTCCCTATTTCAGTCTCCGATGAGGTTCATGGAGGCGAGTTTATCATGTTCTTTCAGTGTAGTGGTGGTGAGACCGAAATCCGGAGCCAAGTTTGTGTATAAGCTCCAATTGATTTCTTTGTATGGACTCCACTGACACGCAAGATTTGTTAAACCATGTGCCCCACAGAAATTCATCAAAAGAGAGAGAGATTAGAGGTTAATAATACATTTTAAGTGATTGAATGTGTGTGTATATACAGTGTGTGTACAGTTGTTGTGTATATACTGGATATATGTGTATATATGGTGCGTCTATGTATATACCGTTTGTTTGTACATGCAGGATGTACAGTTTTTCCGCCCGCTAATCTCTCTTTCTCCAAATCTAGCATTTTGTCTCCTTAAAGAATAAATAATGGGTTGTGGAGAGGTTCTTGTTAGCAATTTAAATGACAGCTGTCGGGGAGGCGCTTTCTGTGCAACAACTTCAGCAGGATCTGACACCTCTGAACACCTCTGAACACCTATACCTGATTATGCCTCTAAACATAATCTCTGGCTTGCACTCATTTTCTCATTTACTGAGGCAATTTTTTTTAAATGATATTTGGGTGACCAAGCAATGTTTGTACATATACAGTATATAGAATAACTAAGACAATATTTCCAGTGACCTCCATCTGCATTTCTTTAGAATTCTTGTAACTATTACGTGTTATTCTTCCTCGCTGTTTGATTTCAGTTTTGTTTGCAAAGGTTGTCTTTCAGATTTATATATTTATCTAGACAACCCTTATCTAATCTTTCAAATTTAGTTCCCCAAACTCTGCCGCTCATAAACTCCTGTCAGATTCAACGTTACTTGGGAAGCAACTACTTCATGCAAGTAATACTTTGTAATTTGCCATTCCTATTAAAGGGATAGTTTGTAAATTTGGCAGTGATGTTCTCCATCTAAATCTTCAGAGTCAGATTGACTTTTTTAATCTGCTTGCAGTTTGAAGGAAGTCGCTATCTAAAGTTTTCACAATTGCTAAATTTAACAGTAGCACAGTGACTGAAAGTCTTTGGGAGCGGATTGCATGATGAAGTTTATTGTAGACTTCCAGTCATGGCGCTGACTTTAGTTAGCATGGGCTTGCAAAACTACCTCTAACTTCTTTCATACTAGTTCGTAGTGGTACATAAAAATGCAATCCAGGAGTTTACCTGACTGGGGAAATGAATAGGCCACATTGTCTGAATCCTGAATTAACCCTATAATTGTGCACCCATTCTTTCCTCATATTTTAACTTTACCAATCCTACAGGTCACTCATACTCACACCCCTTGACAAGCCATAGCCCCACCAACCCCTCTATTTTGTTTTTGAAACAGGACAGACTTTCGGGGATTTGTGTATATTGATGGAAAGAGTGATGTTGAAGAGTGTATTGCCATTGTACATGGATCTGTTATGAATGTGAACATTCTACTTATTCAATTGTTACTGTAATAATGGTTATGATTATTGACACTTCTATTTTGATTCAATCCTTTGATGCGGCCAATAACAATTCCTCCATTTACTTTTTGCTGAATCATTCCTATGATGCGGTCAATAACAATTCCTCCATTTACTTTTTGCTGAATCATTCCTATGATGCGGTCAATAACAATTCCTCCATTTAATTTTTGCTGAATCATTCTTTTGATGCGGTCAATAACACTTCCTTCATTTACTTTTTGAATAAGCCGGAATTCATATTTTTCGGGTGGGTGAATCTTGGAGGTAGGAATACTTAAATAAATGAATAATAAACAAATAATTAAATTCTTAAAAGATGTGATATGGACTTTTCTTCAAATTTTATCAGGTATCAAAACACAACTGAAGTTCTTCCAGTCAAATCCTTGCATGTTTTGCAAAAATAACCAATTCTGTTTTATTTACATTTTTTGCTCAGACATTTTCTGTGTGAGGGAATGCTTGCTCATTAGCTCCAAGGTATAATGTAGCCAGATACAAATCTATCCCCTTTGCTTCCCACTGACTAGCAACTGAAGCTAGACAGGGTCGGTCCTTGTTACCCCCTTGATGGGTGACAGATGCTGCTGAAAATTGAATGAATGGCAGGTAGGGGGCACTCTTCGCTCTGGTCAAAGTATCCCATCCCAATGCCCTGAGAAAGTAAAGTGAAATTGCGCAGGCTAGAGGGACATTTTTCAGAATCGATGCTGGAAGATCTTTTAATCGGGAAGGGCTGTTAATAAATGGAATGAAGATGTGTGCCAATCGGCAGCAGTGCCCCTTATGGCAGGCTAACGTGTCCCCACGGCTGTATTGACCCGCGTCTGTTTGACGGATGTCCAAACGTCCTGCGTCCTGCAGCGGTCGTGCCGACAGACCGTTGGGCTGAGTCTACTACGGGGGAGGTGCTTCAAACCTACATGTCACTTTCAGAATCAACTGCAGACTCTGCAGCACCTCCAGCAACCACACTTCCCGTGTTTGTACATGTTAAAAAGGAGGAATTGTGGTCACTAAAGATAATTCAGGTATCATTCAGGTATCCTGCGGTCATTCAGTTAACCTGTGGTCATTTACATAACACGGGTGATTCAGGCAACCTGTGGTGATTCAGGTAACACGTGGTCATTCAGACTGCATGTGGTCATTCAGGCAACCCATGGTCATTAAGGTAACACATGGTCATTCAGGTAACACATGGTCATTCAGTTAACGTGTGGTCATTCAGCTAACACGTGGTCATTTACATAACGTGTGGTCATTCTTGTAACATGGGTGATTCAGGCAACCTGTGGTCATTCAGGTAACACGTGGTCATTTAGGCAACCTGTATATCTTTTGGCTGTTCTACAGACAATTCAATACTTAAACCCAAAACCTGGTGAATTTATTGTTATCCAGCTCCTTTATTCTACTGAAATACAGAAAATACACACCATTGCATTGGGAAAGCAGTGCATAGAAAGGCAAAAATCGAGAATTTACATTGTCTAAACATTGTCAGCATGGCCACTCATTGCAACAAGCCATCACCAAAAGGGAGGTAAAGTATAAACAAAATGTAAGAACATGCAAGAACATCTTATGGAAAGTGATGTTGTCATGAAGTAAATACCAATTCACAACTTTTCAGCATACTGAACGTGCCTTTCTAACGTTAGAGACACTAAATATAATGGTAAGATGCAAAATGTTTCCACTTCCTCTTTAACATTGACAGATTTGTGGAAAATATTCTGGTTTTATTAACCTCTTCAACTCTGGCAAAGCGTGGACGAGGGTCAAATGTCATGCGAAGTCTCGCGTTTTTCAGGTCGTCGCTTTTAACTCAGTGAAATCAGCGACATAATAAGGGACGTGCACAGGTCCAAATCGCCCTGAAAGTTTCATAGTAAAAGTCCTTCGTTTGCTTATACAAAATAAAACGATTTGTTTTACACAGCGTTTGTTCTGTTTTGATTATTGTACACCAGTTTTGGCGCAGTTTTGGTGTTTAAGCTTATTTAGATATTAGTCATTTTTGTGTGACGCCGACTGGAACGTTGTGTATTTATTTTCAATTGAAGGAAAGCAGTGAGAAATCGTTGCTGGTGGCTTTGTAAGGGAAGCAGGAAATGCCAAGGCCAGTGCTTGTGTAGTATAATATTTGCCCAGGCCAGAGCTTGTGTAGTATAATATTTGTGAACTTTGTTTTGTCACATTTGTACATTGTTAGTTTTCTTTTAGATATTGTGAATATATACGTTTTATATTGCTATTTATCTTTAATAAACTGCACCAAAGTCTTATGACACATTAAGACTCATACACAGAGTCACAGCCTGCTCTATTTTTTTGTCCTTCTGAGAACGGTGGTAGATTGGAATGTTCTAAGATGTTTTGTCTGAATGATACTATGATTGGTTTGCTACCCTTATGTGAGCTGACCACACACACACAGCACATAATTAAGCTGAATCACACACACACACAGCACAGAGTAAACTGCCACACAAACACAGAACAGAGTAAGCACACACACACACACACAGCACAGAGTAAACTGCCACACACCAAACAGCACAGAGTACACTGACACACATACACAGACAGAGGTTCAGTCTGACCTGTTGTTACAATTCAGTAACTCACAACTGTAGAGGAGGAACGAGTGGTCCACAAGACAGCTACTGGCATGCCCGGACTGTGGCGTGGAAAACTGGAGTTATCTGATCTCGAGATCAGTATTTGTTTCATGTATTGCATACCATTTGCCTGTAAAAACTATACTAGTATTTGCATTAAACGCTTGAAGCTGAATTCAGGTCTCCCTAGTAGTTTATGACTGACCCGATAGCTTAGGATGGGAGCCTGAGTTACATCGCATCCTGTGAAATTGTGTGTCCCTTTATAATATAATTTTGGTGATTTAAAAAAACAAACATTTTACGGGGATCTCTTATTTTGGAATGTAGACGCGTCATGACGTGACCTTATTGTCGCTAGGTTCCCCATGCAGTTTTTTGTGGAATATGGCCGCCCTCGTACTAGCGATGTCTCGAACGGGAAACTACACAAGGAACCCTATTAGGGTTTGATAGCTGACCGGGAATTAACGTAAATACCAGGGTATTCTCTTTCCTAACCGGGTTTCTGAGCGGATGGACAGAGGGAGGTTTGCCAAGGGACACACGACAAGAAAACGACACAGGTTAGGTAGCTTCGGGAGACAAGTAAGAGATAGCTAAGTTAGCTGCTAGCTAGTTTTTGTTTTTACGTTCTATGTAGTAAACACAGCGGTCACTGCCGGCGAGGCAAGCCCGGACTCGGAGCAAACCTGACAAGTGTGGGTTTGAAGGGGGTGGGAACGCAGACTTTACTGTTGTGGACTCGAGCTTGTGACTCTTACCGCCAGATGATAGTATGAGTGGACCTGGCCAGGATAGTGAGCCAGAGGCAAAAGTCCTTCTCATCAAGCGTCTATACAGGTGAGTAAAAGGCCTTTTTACAGGGAATCATTAGCAACACTATTGGCTAGCGAAGCAGCTAGAAAAATAAAGGGCTAGCTAACCTTAGCCTACTAGCTGCAACAGCCATCTATTAAGACAGCTCTAGCTAGCTATCCAGTCACCTGTCAGTAAGCATAGCTACGTTAATACGTACTGTAGCCAGTTAGCTAGTGTACTGTACATGTAGCTAACTGGACTTGTCTGCAATGACAATTATTGTATTTAAAAAAAATGACATTCGGTTACTGCTCTTAAACCAACTCGTTTAAGACAGCAGTAACTCTAGTAACTGTACATACATTTACAGTGAGTATTCAATGCGGATTTGCTAACTATTTAGCAGCTAATTAATTTGCTGTTACCTAATCAGCTCACTACTCTTGTGTAAATTTGTCTGTCAAAATGGTTGTTGGTCAGTTATTTTTCAATTAACTAAATATTCCTCACATTATGGGCTGGATGTGGATATTTTGCATAATCTAAAAGTAGAGTCACAATCATTCGTCATTTCAGTTAGCCTCAACATTCCAAATCTGAAAGCGAAAGGTTTTGATAATATTATGGCACAAGATAGAACGTACACGACATAGTAAACAATTTTCACGGATTGTTTGCCTTGTTGGCCTCACTTTTACGACGAGAGGCCAAAAATAATTAAAATGCATTTTGTGGTTACAGATGTCACGATGGTATCTCACATTACATGTTTGTAATAACTATCTTAACTAGCAAACGACTTAAACAAGTAGACCTATGATATTAGTTTTATATTTGCAGGCGTACAACAACATATTAATAAATGCTTGCTAGATTAATATTCATAGACTAAATTTGTGAAACAAATGTTAGACCTATATTTTTTAACAAACACCCTTAAATCCACCCACCTAATTAGCTAGTCATAATGATACATGTCAGTGTGAGACATGTATGCAGTTGATTATCTTTAGTGGCAGTACAAAACTGTAATAGTGAATTAGCATAGTCATTCACCTTTAATTCAACTGTCGTAATAACACTGTCTCTCAACTCCATAGGGCTGTGGTTGAGTCGGTTCACAAGCTGGATGTCATCATTGGTAGCAAGTCGTCTTACAGGGAGGTCTTCAAGCCTGAGAATATCAGCCTTCGCAACAAGTAAGAATCTTACCACAACCTTTGTCCTAAACTCGATGCTGTATGCTGGTGCTAGATCAGCTCCAGCATACTTTGCCAAAGCAAAGCTATAACCCCAACCTTGCCTGTCTTCTGTGCTCAGGTTGAGGGAGCTGTGTGTGAAGCTGATGTTTCTCCACCCTGTGGATTATGGTCGCAAAGCTGAGGAGCTTTTGTGGAGGAAGGTCTACTATGAGGTCATCCAGGTTATCAAGACCAACAAGAAGGTTGGTATTTATTAATTTTAAGTTGTTGTGGACAGCATTTTTGACTGTGTCTTCTGAGGACTGTAAAGGGGATGCTGTTCTTGTAGTAGGGCCGCTAGGACTATTAGCCAACTAAAATCTGGGATTTATCATTTCAGCTCATGAAAAACTTTATATTTCTGATCATTGTAAAGTGGCTTGGGAACACTCCTTAGTAGGGGGCATGCATGCTTTTTCTTTCAGAGGCCCATACAATAGCCTTTCCCTTGGCCTCTATTTTTTTCAGCACATCCACAGTCGCAGTGCCCTGGAGTGTGCATACAGGACTCACCTGATAGCGGGCGTGGGCTTCTACCAGCACTTACTGCTCTACATTCAGTCCCACTACCAGCTGGAGATGCAGGACTGCATCGACTGGACCCATGTCACTGATCCCCTCATTGGTGAGGCACCCAGAAAGTGCTGAGCTGTCTTCATTCTCTGGTTTTTGTGCTCAAACAGACATTCCACAAACTGAGCTGTAGCCTTTGCCAACATCTTATCAAGTTATTTTCATCCCACAAATCAAATATAGCTAGTTAGTTGATGCAGGCCTGCATGACATTACATAATACTACATAATAGTTGATGATAAGCAGAATGGTTTTGTGCCAAACCTGATTCAAAATCACTTACAAGTTTTTGGTTTCCCTAGGGTTTTGTTTCGCTCACAAAATCATACCTTTTTAATATAGCTAGAGTTGGGCTGCACTGAACATGCGTGTAAACAGCGTAGATTTCATTTATCATCACTTACAAATAGAGATGATAGCCTACATAATGTGCTAGTAATTAGCAATTTTTTTTCCCGCTGTGCTGTGGTCCTAGCTGGTAAGGCAGAATCTTACATCACTGAAAATCTTTGCTAGCGGTGGCAGTGTCAACTTAAACTAACATTGAAAAACAATTAGGTATTTCAACAAGATTAGTCAAGGTATTTAAGTAATCTAATTAAATACCTACAGCCGCTGCACGAAAAACAATTAGGGATGTACGATGCGTGCCTTTTGCCTCATGTGAAGCATGTCTCATTCACCTTTTTTTACAGCGTAAGTCGTGTAAGTATTGCAATTTCTATTATAATTCAATAAATTGTGCAGCCCTAAACTAGAGCAGAATGGAATGTTATTAGTCTGCCACAATGCTCAAACTCAACAATCACAGAAGACCACTTTTAAATAGAAGGCCTTCTATTTAAGTGCGTAAATTGCCACTCAATTGATGTCGTATTCTAATTTTGACAAGTAGGCATAGGTTTTTTTTTACTTCATAATCTTTCTGCAATAAAGCACCCTGATGTCTTAGTGTCCTCAGGTGTAAATCACCAGATTTTTACCATTCCATCAATGAATGAGTGAATGAATGACTATATAGTGATAATGAATGCTTGTTGTAGGTCGGAAGAAGCCAGTTTCAGCTACTCCGAAGGAGATGGAATGGGCCCAAATGGCTTGCCATCGCTGCCTGGTGTACTTGGGAGATCTAGGTAATACAAACTTTTATTATGTTCATTTTGCCAGTAATTTAAGAAAAACATTGTGTATGGGAAACAATTGGGACACCTCTTGAAATATTGAGTTATTTTTTTTTATAAATATGGACTTCAATATTTGATCTTCTTTCAAACAATATCTGAGGAATGGCTCAAAATAAAGAAATGGAGAGTTCTGGAATGCAAATCAAAGCCCGGATCTTAATCCTATTGAGATGCTGTGGGGTGATTTGAAACAAACTTTGCATGCAAGAAACCCCTCAGACATCAAATGTATGCGTGGAGGACTGGGAAAAACATTCTCCCAGTCAATGTCAGAGACTGGTAGACATTTATCGAAAACACCATATTGTCAAAGGGGGCAATACCAGCTATTAGGGCATAAGGTGTTTTCCTCAGTAGGAAATGCCATTTTTGTAAAATAAATGATATCATGGTTAAAATGTTTTTTTTGGTTCAATTACACCACATTTATCTATAAATATTTTTTGAAATAAGATCATATATTTACATGTCCATATTTCTTAAAAAATATCTATAAATATTTCATGAGGTGTCCTAATTTTGTTGCGTTTGTGTGTTCTCCGTAGCACGTTACCAGAACGAGTTAGCCGGGGTGGAGGCTGACCTGTTGGCAGAGCGATTTTACCATCAGGCCCTGTCTGTCACACCACACGTTGGTAAGTAGAAAACGAGAACATGCTTTTTTATTTTGGAAAAGTTTAGTACCTGCGACTGGCTGGAGAAGGTTTTCCGGCACGGTGTGTGTTCTGAACCATCTGATCTATTGTCATGCTGCTTTTTGAATCGCTCCCCATTCTGGGGTGGACTAATCCGCAAGCTGGAATCAAATCCTGGTCCCCAAATGACAGGAAGTCACTCTACTGCTGCCCCATGCAGGGACGACCCTGCTATCATGATTAACATTTATATTTTGGTAATTTAGCTGATTGTCATATATGTGACTAGTTCTTGTACTAACCCACAAATCAACACTAAGTCTGAGTGATTTGTGAGGTCCAGTTGACATGGATTATGTGCCTACAAAAGGTAAAACCGCTCATAAATCGACCTCAGCTTTGTTGTAATGAGTTATGATGAGTGGTTATGATGCAGGAAGGAAACTCTGAACAGGCTTTGTGACTAGGAATATTTATTTTGTGTGGTACGCATAACTTCAAATCAATTTGGTTAATTGATCACTTTTTTTTCATTACTTGCTTGTTTGCTTTGATAATTTAATATGAATCACCTCCAGCAGAAATGGTTGTATAATGTTCTATATTTTATTGACATTGCTGCAATGATTGTATAGTGCTACAGTTAAATTAACACTGGAATCAATTGGGATGGAAAGAGGAAGTGGGTAAAACGTTATTAGTTTTCTTTCAATGATTTGTTTCTTTTTTCTCACATTAACAAGTACTGGTCTATTAACATATTGTGAGAACTACATAATGAAATTGTACGTGCTTGAAGTAAGCACATTCACTATATGACCGAACGTATGTGGACACTTTTGCTAATTATTGAATTCCGGTGTTTCAGCCACACCCAATGCTCACAGTTGCATGAAATCGAGCTCATAGCAATGAAACCTTCATAGACAAACATTGGCAGCATACTGGGTCGATCTGGAGTCCTCAGTGACTTTAAAAATGGCACTGTTAATATTATTCCACTTTTGGCACAGTCAGTGTGTGAAATTTCTGCCTTACGAGATCTACCCTGGTAAACTGTTAGTGCTGTATTTGTGAAGTGGGCGTGTTAAGGACCAACAACAGCCCAGCCACAAAGTGGTAGACCTCGATAACTAACAGAGCGGGGCCGCTGAAGTGCATAGTGCGTAAAAATCGGTTATATGTTGCATCCCCCACCACAGGGTTTCAAACTGCCTCTGGAATTAATATCAGCACAAGATCTGTGTGTTGGGAGCTTCATGAATTAGGTTTCCATGGCCAAGCAGCCACAAGCAAGCCACATGTGCAATGTCAAAGCGTTGTCTTGAGTGGTGTAAAACACCCAGCCACAGGACTCTGGAGCAGTGGAAATGTGTTCATGGGGTGATAATTCACGCTATCTGGTAGTCCGAAGGATGAATCTGGGTGTGGCGGATGTCAGGAGAATGTTGCCTAACAGAATGCATAGTACTTTCTACATAGTTTAATGAAGGAGGTATAATGGTCTGGGGCTGTTTTTCAAGGGATCTATAGTTTCTTAGTTCCAGTGAATGGTCATTTTAATGCTACAGAATGCTGAGACCTTTTAGACAATTGGGTGCTTTTAACTTTGTGGCAACTGTATGTAGAAGGCCCTTTTTGTTCCAGCGTGACTTCCCCTGTGCACAAAGCGTGGTCCATAAAGACGTGGTTGGCTGAGGTTGGTGTGGAGGAGCTTGAGAGGCCTCCACAGAGCCCTGTCCTTAACCCCACTGAACACAGATGTGTATGAAGTTCCTTGAGTCTTTTCAAAGGTTTAATACAATTGCATTTGTCAGATTTTTACTGTAATACTGTTCCATAATTAATGTATTAAATAACATATGACATTCATGTAGAACAAATGTTGGCCCAAGTGACGACTGTTTGCATTTCCCATTTACATTTAAGTTATTAGCAGACTCTATTATCCAGAGCAATTTATGGTTGAGTGCATTTGTTTTTTCACGGTGGGGTTTAAACCAGAACCCTGGCATTGCAAGTGCCATGAGCAACCATCGACGTCACACAAGGCCATGCAAAACGTTTTGGGAACTTTTTTGTCTCGTTTATTTTGTAGCCTATTTGGAATCTATTGCAAATAAGTTTTGTTTTAGGTGCCGCATCATCAACTGGGTCTTTTTTCCCATGCAGGTAAATTTGGTAAAAAGAAACTAGCTCTAGAATTTGACTCATGTTTTTCTTTTTTTCTTTTTGCAGGAATGCCTTTTAATCAGTTGGGTACATTAGCAGGAAGTAAATTCTACAATGTGGAGGCCACCTATTACTACCTACGCTGGTGAGAAAACAGTTACATGTACTGCAGAACATCCACTGTCCCATCAATTATCAGTACACTGTGAAGTAGCGGTACCAGTCAGAATAATCATCATTTTATGGTGGTAATATTACATTAAAATACAAATCAAATATCAGCAAATTTAAAAAGAAATCATTTTTGAAATCATTGCATTCCTTCTTTATAATATGGACAAATATCTCATCTCCACTGTGTTTCATTATGGAGAAAATTGGGGGTCATGTTGGCAGTACTAGAACAAGTTCCAGTGAAACTAAGTACAAAGGCTGTAGTTGGGGAGGCAGTAACCCACATCACTAACCTTAGTTACTCAGTTAATGATGAATGTGTATAAAACAAGCAGCCTTGTGAATGAAGATACCTTTGCCAAGTATTATTCAATGGTGTGAACAGCATACAGTCTGAGACTCCATTCGAGGGGGCCTATGGAAACCTGAAACGTCTGTTCGATAAAGCTGCCAAGATGTACCACCAAGTGAAGAAACAGGAGATGAAGAAGCTCTCGCCCTCACGACAAAGGTGAGTCTGGTTTCCTCAAACCTGAAAAGACACCCGTGTTGGAAGCTAGCTTGGAAGCATTGTTATTGTCTTTGGGCTCCTTAACGTTTCTTTTAATGCTTTTTTTTCCAGATCCAAAGACATCAAGAGACTCCTGGTGAGCTTCATGTACCTGCAGAGTCTTCTGCAGCCCAAGAACAGGTGAACATTCCTTATCTGCCGTTCATGGACAAGGCCAAATTATTTGTATTGCATGGTGAATGTTGAGCACACCTTCTAGCCAGTATTGGCGTGCCGCCTGCTGCCAAAATAAGTTTTGAGAATGAGACAAGGTCTGCTGCCTCAGTAGAAGAGTGATCAGACTAATTGCTGGAATGGCAGTAGGCAGGTGTCAGTGCATCTGCATGCGCAGTGACGTGAAGACTTTTGGAGGATGGCCTGGTGTCAAGAAGTGCAGCAAAGCCAGAAAGATATTCTAAATAAGGTACAAGGATTGGACTGCTGTGGACTGGGGAGAAGTCATTTTCTCTGAGTCCCATTTCAATTTGTTTGGGGCATCTGGAAAAATACTTGGAGAAGAAAAGGTGAGCGCTACCATCAGTCCTGTGTCTTGCCAGCAGTAAAGCATCCTGAGGCCATTCATGTGTGGGGTTA
This sequence comes from Novumbra hubbsi, assembly GCA_016801125.1. Classification (NCBI taxonomy): domain Eukaryota; kingdom Metazoa; phylum Chordata; class Actinopteri; order Esociformes; family Umbridae; genus Novumbra; species Novumbra hubbsi. Next base: position 20,711 of record JACXGK010003791.1, read on the forward strand.
CGTTTGTGCTAAGGCAGTGGGCTCACTCAATTTTGCCTAAGAACACAGCCATGAACAAAAACCTGCAAATTCTGACAAACTCCAAGTATCGATTATGCAAGAATGGGTTGCCATAAGTCAGGATGCGGCCCAGAAGTTAATTGACAGCCTTCCAGGGCGAATGGCAGAAGCCTTGAAGAAGAACAGTGAATACTGCAAATATTGACTCTTTGCATGTACTTAATGTAATTGTCGATAATTGCCTTTGACACTCATTAATACTTGTAATTATACTTGTGTACATCTTGGTAACATCTGACAAAAATATCCAAAAACACTGCAGCAGCCAACTTTGTGTAGACCAATACTTGTGTCATTCTCAAAACATTTGGCCACGGCTGTAGAGCCCCACTCACTCGCCCATATTTTTCCACCTCTGTGCCTAGTCTGCTGGAGACGGAGCTGACCTCACTGTGCCAGTCGGTGCTGGAGGATTTTAACTTGGTCCTGTTCTACCTTCCCTCGCCGCCCCACGGCCACGGAGCCTCTTCCCCCAGCGAGGAGGAGCACGAGGAGCATGACTCCGCCTGTGCCGTCCTCCCCGACCCTCTCGTGTTTAAGATGGTGGTCACCTGTCTCATGGTGGTACACAGCCTCAAGAGGGGAGGTTAGTAATGTACTCGGTTTGTAACATCATTGGCTTAAATGCCCCCCCACCCCATAACATAACTGTGCTGTGACTACTCTATGAAGCACATGGCCACCCTTCATTTAGAGAGCTACTGGGTGTGCAAGATCTAAAAGGTCTGTTACAAGGCTCAAAGACATGCCAGCACAACCAGTAGGTCTCCTGGAATATTACTGGGGCTGCAACAATTACTAGACTAAGTCAACGCGTTCGACTAGTAACACCTGTCAACTTGTGTTTTGTATCATGAAAACCATGTGGTGTGATGAGGGCTGTGTAAGTCAGGAGTGGCTTTCTCCAAGGGCACGTCCACCATACTCCCAAATGATGTTCAACGGGGTTCAGGCTTTGGCTGTGCCCTTCAAGGTCTTTTACAGACTTCTCTTAAAGCCAGTTATGGCAATCCAAAAGACGTCATGTAGCCCACTAGCTATTCGGTGAAAATATATCCTTGCCATCACAAATTTGCACAAAGGTCACAAAACAACCAGAGTACAGTCTTTCTGTCTGTGCAGGGTCCAAGCAGTACAGTGCATCCATAGCAACCACAGTAAATGAACCTGCCAGCCTGTGTAGGGTCCAACAGTACAGTGCATCCCTAGCAACCGCAGTACATTAAACGGTCTGTCTATTTGTGTAGGGTCCAAGCAGTCCAGTGCATCCATAGCAACTACAGTACATTAAATTGTCTGTTTGTGTAGGGTCCAAGCAGTACAGTGCATCCCTAGCAACCACAGTACATTAAACGGTCTGTCTATTTGTGTAGGGTCCAAGCAGTACAGTGCATCCATAGCAAGCACAGTACATTAAACTGCCTGACTGCCTGTGTAGGGTCCAAGCAGTACAGTGCATCCCTAGCAACCACAGTACATTAAACGGTCTGTCTATTTGTGTAGGGTCCAAGCAGTACAGTGCATCCATAGCAAGCACAGTACATTAAACTGCCTGACTGCCTGTGTAGGGTCCAAGCAGTACAGTGCATCCATAGCCTTCATGCTGGCCCTGTTCTCCCACCTGGTGAACCATGTCAACATCCGCCTGCAAGCTGAGCTGGAGGAGGTGGAGACCCGGGTGCCCCCGTTGCAGATGGACAACACGGGTCAGAACACCGCTAAGCTTACTTTACCATGTCTTGACGCTGCTCATATTGTGAATGAATCTGCAGGAAATGAACGCCCCGTAACGATGACCATGTGTTTCTGCTCCTAGACGACTTGGAGTTAAGGGACCTGCCCGGCTTATTGGCCTCGGAGGAGAGGCCCCTGCAGAACGGCTCCCTGGACCAGGTGGAGCAGGACGACGGGGGGCACCGGGGCGTCGGCGAGCTGAAGGCGGAGGAGGAGAAGCAGAAGCAGAAGAAGAAGTACGCTCGCCTGTCCATGCTACGCCGCCGGCGCTGTGCCACCCGCACGGAGGACGAAAGCGACCTGAGCGAGGGCTTCGAGAGTGACGAAGAGGAGGAGGAGGAGGATGACGAAGTGGTGCAGCGGGGCCGCACCGACTCCGGGGGCGTGGCCTCTCTGCCCCCTCTCCACCCCGCCGCACTGGTGAAGGAGACCAAGAGAGAGAGGGCACGCCCCACGAAGGAGGGGATTTGGGGGAGCGGCTCTGAGGAGGACGAGGAGGGAGGCACGGCCTTTGATGTGGAGACGGACTCTGACATGAACAGCCAGGAGTCTCGCTCCGACCTGGAGGATATAGACGACTCTGAGAACCATGAGAGCACAGAAACTCCTCAAGGGGAGCAGCAGCTGGAGGAGTACGACGTGGAGCCGGCCGCTCCCCGGGGGCACCGGGACTCCCCTCCCGCCACTAACGGCCCCCTGCTTCCCAGCGACCCCAGTATCAGCAGGAACCTCCAGGCCATGTCATCCCAGTTGTTCCAAGCCAAGCGCTGCTTCCGCCTGGCGCCAACCTTCAGCAATGTGCTTTTGCGCCCCCACAGCTCCTCTACTAACCCTATACCCGCCGACCCAGAAGCCTCGTCGGCCACGCCCTCTCAGGAGACGCCTCCGCCCACAGAGTTGTCCTGTGACGTCGGACCTAGCACTGCTAACGGAACCAATGACAATGGTCAGTAACCTAGTCGTGCATGAAACGGATAGCGCTGTGTTGAGTAATAGTCTGAGAGTTTTTTTATCTTCGTTCGTTTGGAGAGGAATGTAAGGAATGTAACCTCTTTGTTACACTGGTAATTAGTTTCTCCACTCCGTGTTTGGGTCTGTTTAACAACATCATCCTGAAATCAGCTCTTGTGTTTTTTTTATTAAGGTCACTGTCCAGTGAAAACCTTGCATTAGCGCCAGGATTCTATGCATTAGAGGCAGGATTCTATTCACTGCCCTATACATATATCAGGAAACATTGGGTTCATCCTAGTATGTGAGATCTTAGGCTTCATATTAATTGCAAACATATTCTTCTGTAGAGGTGGATTCCGATTCAGAGGTCAGCGTGCACAGCAACCAATCGGTACGAAGTGAGAAGACTCTTTCAGAGAGACTGGAGATTCTGACCAATCAGGGGCTCATCCAGGTGGTGAAAGTGTTTGTGGATTGGCTTCGAACAAACACCGACATTATCGTCATGTGTGCACAGGTAAAAGGGGTGGCTTTTCCACTGTCTTTAGACATGTTCTTACAGTATTTGTTGAACCGTCATTTTAGTAATTGTAGAAAGCTTGTCAATGTGGCCAAACATCTGACTCGAAGTAATGATGTATTATTAGGTCTTCATTATTCAGGTTTTCATCACTATCTTTTAATGCTGCTAAAGCACATGTATAAACATTTGCTACAGACTTTGGGAATGCACGTTTATTGATATAATAACCATCTTATCAGTGTGTTTTTTATTTTTAGGGTTATAAATATGCAAAGCTGCGGAACCCTATTTTAATTGATTTATTTTTTATTCTCCTTCCTTTATTTTTGCAAGTTCACCTACTTTTGCTGGATTAACTTTTTTGTCACTTTGGTGGTTGATAGAGGGTTATCCTAAACTTACGCAAATACATTTTGATGTCTGTAGGCCCATGACTCTGGTGCCACCATCGGGTCAAACTTGCGGTTTTCTTATGCTCATAACTTGAGCTCTGATTGCCCTAGAGACATGAAACTGGTGCCGCAGCAGGTCCTGAACAGCTTGGCCAGAGGCCTTTTTCATTTCCAGCCTAAATAGATTTTACGCCATTTAGATGAAAAATGAATTAAAAAAATATTAACAGGCCAGAAATGTTGTCCAATCATGTGGAAAATTCGTACAGATAATCTTCAGACCAAATCAAACCTAATGAAAGTTATTAGATAGATTTTTGATCTCCAAAGCACTTTGCTACAGCAAATCGATAATGGAGTTGAAGCTATTAGGTCAGCCACCATTTGTCTGAGAGTCACCGAACTTGGTATCCATGTTTGGAATTCGGAGCAGAGAGGACTGCAATGTTTGGCACTAATCGGCCCTGTGGGGGCGTTATAACAAAAATCACTTTAAAGAAGCATTACTCCTTAATGCAAACAGGTATTTCAACCAAACGGGATCTGTTGCATGAGTTTAAGATGTTGTTGTATTGCAATGAATAGTGAGACTGTTGTCCAAACCATGTGAATCCCACGGGCAAATACATTTCAAGCTACAAATCATTGTCTTTAGAAGAGCTCAAATAGCGATATCTCCGCTCCTTAGAGCTGAAGCCGCCACACTTATCTCAGAATGTGCTCCGCACTGATCCTAGCCAAATTGCCTCGTGCCCCTTTGATGTTTCCTGGTGTTTTGAATAGAATCAAATTAAGCTATTGTTTGTTGCATTAGGTCAACTGGTTGTTGTGTTGCCATAAATAGGGAGTCGGAAGTCCTAACCATGTGATCGGCCTAGGCCAATAAAGTTCAAGCTTGGAATCAAAGGCTTTAGAAATGCTTAGATAGATAGATTGAAACAGAACTCTAATTAACTAGTCCTAGACCGTTTCTCAGATTTCCCCAAAGCTTCACAGGAAGCACAATTTCACTATGTTCATAAACATGTATAAAACTGTTGGAATTTCATTTCCTAGTGGCCAATACAATCTTAAAGGCATTTTCGGCCTCAAACTGGTTAAATGGCCTATTACACGCCTATATGGCTTTGCGTTACCTTAAGATCACCTCATACACAGTGCTATTACAACATATCTAATGGTCGTCCAAGTATGTGTCTGTTTTTACACTTAAAGTCTGATCTCTCCATGGTGGCTGTCATGCTTTGACCAGAAAGATGGAGGATGATACCAGTGTGGATGTCATCATAACCAGTCAGATGGTACATGACGAGTGGGGCATCCAGCTGACTGACAAGTGGTCCCCAACAGAGAATAAGCTGGTGCATGTGGCATTGACTGACATGAAACTTTCAGTTGAAAGGCCTTTAATCGCCAAAACTCTAACCCAATATCTTAATAGCTGGTGCAACAGTGCATTATTAAACTTGAGATTTTGAAATAATCAAATCTTTGAACAGCTTTTAACCAACAGTCACCAAATGTATTCAAAACGTTTACCTTATTGCAGTGACACAAGATGTGCTCATGGTGGACACAAGGACCACTGTATCCGGTTCTGAAATGTCTAGAGGCCGACCAACAATAATCTATTCAATCGGAATAATCTCTTTGTTGTTTGTTATACTGTTTCTAATAATAACAAAAATATTTCTTATCACGTATGAAATATGTGATAGTCACCAAACTTGTCACTAAATGAGCCAAATCAAATTGTTTCACGATATTTTAATAGAATAAAACGAAACTAGTCTGAGGTCGTTCTTCCCGCTGCCAAGACACATCGCTTATAGCATCTGTGGATACTGCCCATCAATAATTATTAAGAAACTAAAAGCATACATCCACACCCATATGTCAGATTCCTGAACACAAACAAGGCCTGTAAGAGCTTTCTTTTCATGGCATTCTTATAACTTGGACACCTTAATTGCTGCATGCAGCTATATTATTGTTACACTCACAATTAGTTGTCACATTAGTTCATGTTCTGGTGAAAATTTACTACAAACATTGTGTGGGAGCATTATAAACGCTGCAAAACATCTAAACCAACCACTATTACATCGGCATCCAATTTATATATCGGCATGGATTATTTGGGGGAGGGGATAACTTCAATAAATCCATGTTCATCTTTTCATTGAATAGTAAACAAATGAAATCAGATGAAAGCAGAGACATCAGGAATCAGATTGTGTTTAGCATTTTAACATTCTTAGACACATTGACTGTGAATGCATTGCCATCAATTATAGGTGACTTAAAATATGGCAACTTATTTTCTTTAAACAGAACAAAATTTAAAGCACAAAACATTTAAGGATTAACTACATGGAAAGATAATAAATATAATTAAAAAAAAGTTGTAGGTTTTAATTGTTTATGTTATAAGAGCTAAGCATACCTTTTGATTTTATAGTTGGCAAGAATTGGGTGTACCATCCTTACAAATATTAACTAACAATTTGTAGATTTGTTGGAAACCAGGGTACCTTTTGATTTGGTTCACTGTGTTTCCACTCTGTTTTTGTCTTTATAGAGTTCTCAGAGCCTGTGGAACCGCTTGTCTGTGCTATTAAACCTGCTACCTGATGGGAGTAAAATGCTGGAAGCAGGTGAATTACACAAAGCACCCCTCTTACTTTGTCGGTAGTAGGAAAGCGGCATATTTGGTCACTGATATGCAAACTTGTGGAACAATGTGGTTATACAGTCATTTTCTGTAACTGAATCTAACTTGTGATGGATGGAGAAAAAAAACTTAAACAAGATACTGTCAGCAAAGTCATTGCACCTTCATCAGAGTTTCAGAATGGACTGCTTGTTTTATAGTTTACAACCATGAGCAGCAGTTTGAGTAATAACTGTGGTCAGCGTGTAGCGTCTATTATAGGCTTGGTTTGTGAACTGCTGTGCATACATTGTGTCGTTTAAAACATCCCCATTGAATACAGGTGCCAGGTTGGAAAAGAAAACGCATGAAAAATGTATTGTTCCACTTTCATGTTGTATGAACTGCTTGCTAAGTTTTAGCTAGCAAATTAGACACAGGCTGAAATAACTTTTTATTAAATGCCGGGTGTGTGATAGTTTAAAAGGGGGTTGCTTTTTTTGGTTTTAATGCTGCTAACTATTTTTCTGAAATTAATTATTAAGGCAATAATATCCTAAAATGGGGAAAACACTAAACTGTGATGGCAGAGAAACAAAGGCTTCTAAAACTGTCGTCAGTTGAGCGTGTCAAAACATGAGGGTCTTGTAACTTGTTGTAACACATCAAATGCACCCCAAAATGTGAAACAAACTAATTACAAGGTGGCTTCTTAATGAACGATTGGACCCTGGTAAACAGGGTTTCCGTCTACAGCCATGTCTGTATGAAATTCTCACCGCAAACCCTTGGAATATACATACTATGGTGACCATGGTAACATTTTGTATTCTTCTCAAAGTCAACAATTCCTGCCTGAAATGAATTACTGTCATTTAAATTACGAACCATAATTTACATACATTTCTTCTTAAGGCTATTGAAGTCTTATTTATATTTTGGCACTAGGAATAATAACTAATTCCAGACCCCTGCATTAAAGGCTGGAGTTGTTAGAAATTGTGGCATAAACACTCAACATCCCCATGGCCGTTGTGTGGGTATAAACACCTCTGGGATGCCAGAGAAGATCGGCCAGACTCCGTCATGTAGACAGAAAGGCCACAAAAGCCAAAGAACCACTCTAATGGTGTAAACAACAGCATATATGAACAAACTAACCACTACTAACCAGTGGTGTGCACAAGGGCATGTCTGAACAAAAGAACCAGTAATAATTTGTGTATTGTCTGTCTAGAGCTGGGTCTAAATGCGGAGGTGAAGGAGATGCTGGGTGGGTGTGAACAGCCCAGCCTTGTCCAGTCTCTGCTGCTGCCTGAGGACCTGGCCCTGCACCACCTACCGGCCCTCCACCTGGCCCACCGACGCCTCAACTACACCCGACCTAGACCTGCCCTCAGCCCCATACAGGAGGTGTGTGTGTGTGTGTGGTTTTACAGACCAATATTAGGCCCGGTCATGGGATAAAAAAAAAAAGTAGTTTAAATCCCAGACTAGGCTTAATCTGTGTCTATGTAACCAGCCAATAGCGTGCGTGTATATAGAGTATATCCGGAAAGTATTCACAGTGCTTTACTTTTTCCACATTTTGTAATGTTACAACCTTATTCCAAAATTGATTCAATAAATTTTTCCCCTCAAAATTCTACAAACGATACCCCATATTGACAAAGAGAAAAAAGTTTGTTTCATATTTTTAAAAGATTTGCAAAAATCAAGAAAAAAAAATATAAACAGTGTTGAGAACAAGTATTTGATACACTGCCGATTTTGCAGGTTTTCCTACTTACAAAGCGTGTAGAGGTCTGTAATTTTTATCATAGGTACACTTCAACTGTGAGAGACGCAATCTAAAACAAAAGTCCAGAAAATCACATTGTATGATTTTTAAGTAATTATTGCATTTTATTGCATGACATGAGTATTTGATACATAAGAAAAAGCAGAACTTAATATTTGGTACAGAAACCTTTGTTTGCCATTACAGAGATCATACGTTTCCTGTAGTTCTTGACCAGGTTTGCACACACTGCAGCAGGGATTTTGGCCCACTCCTCCATACAGACTTTCTCCAGATCCTTTAGGTTTCAGGGCTGTCGCAGGGCAATACGGACTTTCAGCTCCCTCCAAAGATTTTCTATTGGGTTCAGGTCTGGAGACTGGCTAGGCCACTCCAGGGTTGCCCTGGCTGTGTGTTTCAGGTCGTAGACCCAGCCACAACCCATCTTCAATGCTCTTTCTGAGGGAAAGAGGTTGTTAGCCAAGGTCTTTCGATACATGGCTCCATCCATCCTCTCCTCAATGCGGCGCAGTCGTCTTGTCCCTTAGAATGATGTTTCCACCTCCATGCTTCATGGTTGGGATGGTGTTATGGGGTTGTACTCATCATTCTTCTTCCTCCAAACACGGCGAGTGGAGTTTAGACCAAAAAGCTCTATTTTTGTCTCATCAGACCACATGACCTTCTCCCGTTCCTCCTCTGGATCATCCAGATGGTCATTGGCAAAACTTCAGACGGGCCTGGACATGCGCTGGCTTGAGCAGGGGGACCTTGCGTGCGCTGCAGGATTTTAATCCATGACGGTGTAGCGGTACTAATGGTTTTCTTTGAGACTGTGGTCTCAGCTCTCTTCAGGTCATTAACCAGGTCCTGCCGTGTAATTCTGGGCTGATCCCTCACTTTCCTCATGATCATTGATGCCGCACGAGGTGATATCTTGCATGGAGCCCCAGACCGAGGGTGATTGACCGTCATCTTGAACTTCTTACATTTTCTAATAATTGCACCAACAGTTGTTGCCTTTTCACCAAGCTGCTTGCCTATTGTTCTGTAGCCCATCCCAGCCTTGTGCAGGCCTACAATTTTATCCCTGATGTCTTTACACAGCTCTCTGGTCTTGGCCATTGTGGAAAGGTTGATGTGATTTTTCTGGATTTTTGTTTTATATTCCGTCTCTTACCGTTGAAATGTACCTATGATATAAATTACAGACCTCTACACGCTTTGCAAGTAAGAAAACCTGCTAAATCGGCAGTGTATCAAATACTTGTTCTCCCCTCTGTACATGTACGTATATGTATTCACAGCTTTTGCTCAATACTTTGTTGATGCTCCTTTGGCAGCAATTATAGCCTCAAGTCTTGAGTATGATGCTACAAGCTCGGCACACCTATTTTGGGGCAGTTTTTCCCCATTCTTCTTTGCAGGACCTCTCAAGCTCCATCAGATTGGATGGGGAGCGTTGTTGCACAGCCATTTTCAGATCTCTACAGAGATTTTTTTAGATCAGGTTAATATCTGGGCTTTGTTTGGGCCTCTCAAGGCCATTCACAGAGTTGTCCCGAAGCCACTACTTTGTTATCTTGGCTGCTTAGGATCGTTGTGTTTTTGGAAGATTAACCTTCGCCCAAGTCTCGGATCCATAGCACTTTGGAGCAGGTTTCCATCAAGGATGTCTCTGTACATTGCTGCATTCATCTGTCTCTCAATCCTGACTAGTCTCCCAGTTCCTGCTGCTGAAAAACATCCACACAGCATAATGCTGCCACCACCTTGCTTTACTGTAGGGATGGTATTGGCAATGTGATGAGTGGTGCCTCGTTTCCTCTAGACATGACGCTTGGAATTCAGGCCAAAGAGTTCAATCTTTGTTTCATCATACCAGAGAATTTTCTTTCTCATGGTCTGAGAGTCCTTCAGGTGCCTTTTGGCCAAGTCCAGGCAGGCTGACATGTGCCTTTTACTCAGGAGTGGCTTCTGTCTTGCCACTCTCCCATCGAGGCCTGATTGGTGGAGTGCTACAGAGATTGTTGTCCTTCCGGAAGGTTCTCCTCTCTTCACAGAGCAACGCTGGAGCTCTGTCGCAGTGTCTGTCGGGTTGTTGCTCACCTTCCTGACCAAGGCCCTTCTCCCACGATCGCTCAGTTTGGGCCGGGCGGCCAACTCTAGGAAGAGTCCTGGTGGTTCCAAACTTCTGGCCACTGGGCTCATTGGGACCTTCAATGCTGCAGACCTTTTTCTGTACCCTTTTTTCAGATCTGTGCCTCAATACAATCCTGTCTCGTAAGTCTACAGACAATTCCTTGGACCTCATGGCTTGGTATGTGCTTTGACGTGCACTGTCAACTGTGGGACTTTATACAGACTAGTGTGTGCCTTTTCAAATCATGTCTAATCAACTGAATTTACCACAGGTAGACTCCCATCAAGTTGTTGAAACATCTCAAGGATGATCAGTGGAAACAGGATGCACCTAAGCTCAATTTTGAGTGCCATTGCAAAGGCTGTGAATGCTGATGTACATGTGATTTATTTTCTATTTTTAATAGATTTGCAAAACTTTTAAATAAACCTTTTTCATGTTATCATTATAGGGTATTGCGTGTAGAATTTTAAGAAAATAAATAATTTATTCATTTTCGAATAAGGCTGTAACATAACATGTTGAAAAAGTGATGCGCTGCGAATACTTTCCGGATGCACTGTATGTTTATGTGAAAATAAGAGAGCACTGCACCTTTATCTTGCCTATTCAAACAAGTTGGAAAGGAACGTTTTGAGTGAGGAACATAAGGATTTAGTTTGCAGTGGTCTCCTTTTCAACTTTGTTGGAAAGGAATGGAAATGTGCATTGGTTTCTTGATTTTTTTAAGAGCTGTATGTATATTGTTTAAAAATAGGCATTATACAGTAATATTCACTCTATAATGCCAAGTAAATTAAACTGCATGTACGTCAATCTGTCCAGTTGGAACGCATAAGCCTTTGTGAGTCAATTTCACTTGTTTTGGTGCAAATGAAAGTGACAGCAAGAGCACCCTGAAAAGGGAATGGTTTTGCAGTTGGTGGCAACAGACAATTCATTTTTTCTTATCCTTCCTGACTGATTCTTCTGTAGTTTATAATTTGACTAGGGTCCTGGTCACTACTGATAGCATGAGGCGGTACCTGCAGCACATTCAGGTTGTACAGGTCGTCCTGCTTCCCCAGGATGGCACATCCATGTGTGCGTTGCAAGAAGGTTTGTTGCATCTCCCAGTACAGTCTCAAGAGCAGTTGACATTGATTCACAAACGCTTATGCTTCCTAACTGGACAGATTCATGTCCAGTGTAATTGATTTGGTGTAATACTGTGATGATTACGTGTCCCTTTCATTTTTTTGAGGTGTGTGAGAATATAAAGTGGATGTCTGTTTGTATACCCACTACCCTCAGATTCATATTTACACCTCTTAGCTCTGTACAAAAAGTATGTACATTAGAGCCCTGACTCAGCTATGTACAAGATGTATGTACGTTAGAGCCCTGACTGGGCTCTGTACAAGAGGTATGTACATAAGAGCCCTGACTGGGCTCTGTACAAGAGGTATGTACATTAGAGCCCTGACTCGGCTCTATACAAGAGGTCAACACACAGCAGCACGGTCATTTCAGACTCATTTTGTACTCAATCATTCTGCCGTTCTCTCGGTTTGTCTCTCTGTCACCCCACCTGTCTGTCTCCCCACCCGTCTGTCTCTCAGTGTGTGGTTCGCGTCTGCTGCATCCGCAGCTTTGGCCACTTCCTAACCAAGCTGCAATGCAACGTGCTGCACTTTAACCCCGAGGCGGGTATCTTCACCAGCATCAGCCAGTCGGAGCAGGACAACCTGGTGCAGCAGGCCAAGGCCCAGTTCCGCATGGTGAGTGGCAGTGCTGTGGAACCATGACAGCCTCTCTTCACTCCAGTACTGGACTCCCTTCTAAAACGTGTGTGTGTGTCCAGGCGGAGGAGGAGGCTCGGCGAAACCGCCTGATGAGAGACATGGCTCAGCTCCGTCTGCAGGTCTGACTTGTAAATCATTCCGTTCATCCTCATGGAGCAAAGCTCCAGCTTTCTGACACGAGTTGTTCTTTTTCTTTAAGCTAATAGTTAGCACCGTCCAATGGCATAATTCTGTTATATGTTGCATGTACATTTATATAGATGAATGTAAGTTAATTGGTTGTGGTCTCTGGCCTGCAGTTGGAGGTTTCTCAGCTAGAGGGCAGCCTTCAGCAGCAGCCCAAGGCCCAGTCATCCATGTCTCCCTACCTGGTCCCCGACTCTGCTGCCCTCTGCCAGCACCTGAACCTGCTCAGACAACTGGCTAGCAGTGGCTGCTTCATCATCATCATCCCCCGCACAGGTGAGTGCTAACACTAAGCAATGGCAATGAAGTGTCAGAGTGTTGGTTTGAATGCAGTAATAATGCAGAGATGGTTCAAGTTCTTATTGCAAGAAATTTTCAATGTAATTTGGAGTGCAATTTTACTTTGAAACATGTACCGGAAGCAGATCTACCCTGAAGAATTGATTGTGATTAGTTTCTGAATCTTGTCACCTCTTTCTGGTTAAAATAAGGTAACCTTAGAGTTTCTTATTTCATCTGTCTTAGTAATTGATGGCCTTGACCACCTGAAGAAGGAGAATGCTGGAGCGAGAGATGGCATTCGCTTCCTGGAGTCAGAGTTTCGCAAAGGCAACCGGTATGTGCTTTTTGTTTTTAATATGGTGTGCTTGTTTCCTAACTTAAAAGAAACTCTGTAAAATATCAGCAACCAGGAAATGACCAAGAGACTTTGCCTGCCAAACTGCCAGCCTGCCAAATGTCTAAAGCCCAAGATCACTGTTTCATTCAAAATGTGAGCTGAGATCTACCATTACAAAAAACACTAGAAATATATAATATCATCTTTACATTTATTCTCATATTAAAACAATCACCATCCTTCTGTCAGAATGTTGATAGGCTTAATACAAACAAAACGCATGACACAAGAGAGCAAAAATATTACCTAACAATGCTCACTAACAGGTTAAGCACACACGCTCAGCAAAATAATTGCACTCTAACAAAGCAAGAGCAATAACGGCACCATAACTATGTTCAGTAACAGGCTGATACACCCGGTGTGGGCTACTTACACTCAGGGTGGTGACGTACTTCTCTTTTAAAATAATACCACTCGCCAGTTTCCAGCGTGAATTGGTTGTGTTCAATCGTCTGACAGCGCAAATTTAGCTAGCTAATTAAACATGAGTGAGACTCCGATATCTAAGAACAGAATATTTATTTTCCTGTTTCTGAAATCATTTTAACATGGCTCTGTACCTTTGTGCACGGCATCGCCAACATTGTTGTTGTTATTAGTAGGCATAACTTCCCAAATACGCTGGGACCACGTCACTATTACACGTGACATTTTACAAAAGACTAAATATTTTAACCTAAAACAGCTGAGGGGAGAAGGAGACTGGTTAAATGAGCCCTACCAGTGCTATTTGAGTGGAACGATTTCCTCATCTAGCCTACAAGGTCCGGTGTGTGGGAAAGGAGAGTGACTTGTCTGGAGTCCATGGTGTGTGATGTTAGATTGGATCATGACTTCTGTGCTGCCCCTTATCCAGCATCATCGGTCATGTAATTTCTGGAGAAGGAGTACTTCAAAAAAGCAGTAGAGGATTTAAGAAAACAGATCTAGGAGTTGCGATACAGCTTGCCTTTGGTTTACAAAGATTTGCTGGCTCAGACGAGGACATTACACTTACAATAACAAATAGTTGTGATAATTAAAAGAATGTTCAAACTGGTGTACGTAATTAACCAAACTGTGAACTTGCTAGAAATCCTAACTAACGTTAGTGAATCTAGACTAATACCAGCTTATTGCATTGCAAATCTCATTCTGTGGCGGTGATCTCGCAAATGTGTTAGCCTTCTTACCATTTTGCTATTGGTTATGTATAACGATGCATACATCTTAAATTCTTTCTCGGGCTAGCTGGAGCCTTGCAAATCCAATTAACATTGTTGATATTCAATATAGACAACTTGTAAACACCTTCAATAAAAGAGTGCCATTACTTTCCATACCAGAGTGGCATTGGAAATTCAGGAGAATGTGGAAAAGTGTTGTGTAAGGACTCCATTCCGCACGTAGCTGGATACTCGCTTTCTGATTGGCTTGTTTATATGTTCCCTCACTGAACAGCACACACAGCCATTGATAGAAGTAAATGCGATAAAAATTAATCAATAGATTAAAATGTGCAATACACTTGGCGATCTTCTAGAAATGCCTTGACAATTGACCAGTCAATAGCGATTGGTGACCACTGATCTATTGGCTTAAGGAGAGATGATTATATCTTTTAGTGTAGCTGTTGGTGGAGAAGGTGCATTGGGAAGCAGAAGCCAGACCTCATCAGGAGGAAGATCCCCTTTCTTCTGCCTCCCTGAACCTGCATTTAGCTGCTTTTTTTTAAAATCTCCTTTCATGTGTCTTCTGCATTACTAAAGCCTAAAATAGCAGACCCAGTCTGCTATTCAATGGGTTGTAAGAATAGGCTATAATCTGCATGGTTGTATTAATTACCTCTTCTCGCCCTTCTGTCTCAGGTACATCCGTTGCCAAAAGGAGTCTGGGCGGAGTTTTGATAGAGACAAACTGAAACGACAGGACATTGAAGCCTGGTAAGCCTGGCCTTTCTCTACACCGTTTCTCTATTTGGTCTCCTCTGTAATAGTTTCCCTAAAGAGGTGCGTCTGAATGATAATCTCCCAGTGGTAATACAGCACGCCATTGTACCCTGGTTCATTATGCGTCCCATTTCTAGGCATCTATATAAGATGGTGGACAGCTGTCGCCAGCTGACCGTCTCCCAGAGCAACGGAGAGGAGGACACGGCTGGCATGGTCACCATCCTCACCGGTCACTCGGTGGAGGAGTTGTGTTCCCGCTCTGCGCCCATGAAGGTCAGTGAGCTGCAACACGTGGCAGATGCATTCAGTCACTCGGGTCTTTAGGCTCCCTGGCAACTGCTTGTTTATGGACGGCTGGCCTGACTGCTATGCCCTGGTTCATACTTAGCCTGGTACGGCACTGCTACTAATGGTCTCGTCTTTAGCTACAGACATTGTGGGATTGTTCTAGAACCCCTTTAAAGAAGTCTTCTGCATTGTCACCGGTGTGGGCGGCCGCGTCTCAACCTCTGTTCTCCGTCTCCCCGGCAACAGTCGGCCGTCCAGGCCGTGGCCACGGCGGGCATGGAGCTGAAGAACATGCTGGAGTTCTACCGTCAGTGGAAGGAGATAGGCTGAGAGCGTAGAGGGGGCGAGGTCGGCACGGCGGACGGCTGATCACACACTCACTCCCTCTCTCCCACACTATACTGCTCTGTCTGTATCTGCATCTCCAGGGAATATCAACTCTAGGCCTGAAGAGAGGGATGAGTGAAGGAATGACACGGGGTGGAAATGGAAAGGCTGTTGGAGGAACGAGAAAACACGGGCAAGTGGGGGGAGGATGTAAACAGCAGAGCCCCCCCCCCCCCCTAAACATAAAGCAGTGAGCCCAGACGTTGGGGTGAGAGAATCTTTGTGGGGACGCCACACACTGGAGGTGTCCCTGGTTCACTCCCTAACCAGGCATATACTGTATACACCTACATTACATGTCCAGGGGAACCGCACACACATTCTGATCAATCCATTGGTAGAAATATATAGAGCAGTGTTTGATTTTATTTCTTTGGGGTGGGGGGGGGGGGGGGGTTCCAGTTCCTCCTCGTCTACCTGTGCTTGTGTTGAGGAGGTACCCAGTCAGCTCTGTGGCTGGCTGGGTCTGGCTTGCTATTGGGAGGTTGTGTGGGGGTGAACCCTGGAGAGGACAAGCCCCTGGGGAACATCTGAAGCCTGCCACGCCCTGAGCCTCTTGACACAGCAGAGTCCTGTAGCTCATAGAGGTTACAAACTAGGGATCAGGTTAACGGACAGACACTTCTCTGGGATTAGTTTCTTTCCTGTGTGGCTAATCGTTTTGTTTCTGTTTTTTTTTTGCGGTGTACTTTTAGTGTTTAATTTGGATTTTATTTTTGTACCCAAATGTACTTTATTTTGAGTTTTTGTAAGATGTGCTGAATACACACAGGACCTAAATGCAGGGGGGAGGGATCGGGTTGATGTCTCTGTAAAACCAGTCTGAGAATTCTACGTTTCATGGCTTTGTGTCATGGAGCAGGTTTAGGAAGTTGTAGACTGGGGTGGGTCAGCTTTGCTGTTGCTAGTCGTCAAAGAGAGAAGGGCCAGCAAATGCCCCAACACTGTGGTGTAGTGTGTATGGACAAGGTTTTTGTGTTTTGACCTTTGTGAACTCCTGATATATCCCATCTACCATCATCACTACTTCCATAGTGACTGTCCCATCGCGCATTGCAAAAGAACTCAGTATATGTGTGTGGCCGCGCATTGAACAATAAATTGAACTCATTTAAGATTTTTCTTGTTCTTGCTCTTTTTTTTAAGAAAAACTATTGAAGTAACTTAACTAGTATTTCAAACTTTCAGTGGGAATCAACTAACATTATTGTAAAACATTTATATTGTATATTTTTCAGTTCATACGGTTCAAAACATTATTAACTGTAAACATGAATTTAATAAGGATCAAAACGTTTCACCAATTGCTTTAGGCCGGTGATCATTCAATGTAGTTGTAAACCCAATACCCTATACCCGACAAGGTAAAACAAATCTGCCCGTTGTAATTTTGAGAACGACGCAACCCTCATATTTTTTCTGTAAATCCCTTTTGATAACTCTGTTAAATTAAGTCCTGTTTGGCATTGTGCATTCATCTCCAATGTTGTGGGTTGTACACAGCCACTGTGCATTTACAAAGTTGTTTGGGGTTCAAGGCTGGGTATCTGTAAAAGCACTTTGAGACGACAATACATTTGATCTACATAACCTTATTGAAAATCAGCTAAGACAGACTAAATCACTGTAAATAAATGTTTCGTTCTGCTTTTCCTCCCCTCTAACTTGTCATTCTAAACCCATTCAGTGTATTCTGGCTCATCCACCAGTCTGGCTCCTCTAACTAGGTCTCTTTGTGCCTTCTATCCTGCTCTCTTCTGTTGAGGTCTCGTGCCTCTCCCTGCCATGCATGCCTGGGCCCAGTGCCCACCACCATTCTGCGTGGCAGAGTGACCAATCCCCTGGCAGCGGGGTCACCCCACCCCAACGGACGATGGTTGACTGCACAGCGCTGAACTCAGGGTGCTTCACAAGGGGTGGGTTAGGGTGCTTTGGCAGGATTTAAAAGTCCAATCCGGCCTTGAACGTAGACTGTACTTTTCAGCTACATGTGGTTTGATTGCATTGTCCTGAAGCTTCATACCTACCTTGCTTTGATGGTTTTGATCTTCCCGTAAAATGGACCAGAGTGAAGAATAATGAAGCATTTCTCAGTCTTAATGTGGATTTCCTGTAACGATGACAACTACCATGGAATGCTGCTTAACATTTCTAAATTGTCCTTTTCTTTTTCATTGACTGCTGTTGATTCAGGCTAGTTGTATCAGGTGGTAGAATTGGTAACAAATGCAGCTCTGGAAAATGTATTGTTGCTCTGACATTTCTACAGATTGTAAGTTATGTCTGATCATGGTATTTAAATATGCTACAGCTGAACTCCATCATTGTTGTCTAAAGTAGACTTTGGAACTGTTTAAAAGTGTTATAAGAATATGTACTGAACCAGGCTGCGAGGACGGATCAATATTCTATGAGGCCCCGGGGCACGCACGGGGAACCGCTCTGACATACTCAGACTGATTGTGGAATAAAAGGAAAATGGAAAAGAAACAATTTCTATAGAAATTGTGTGGTTGCAGTTGCACTATTTTATCCGGTGTCCAGCTGTGTAAGTAAATACAGATAATCTCTTGTGGCCATCTCCAGAATATAAACAAAACGGTATGTCCCATTAGGTAGCTAGCTAGCTTCCTATCTCCTGCATAAAATGTCTTATAGCTGGTAAAAAGATTGCAAAATGACTTCAGCCTCACCTTTGAAAAAGTAAGTCTCATGGTAGAAGTCAGTGCTTTTTTATTGTCACTGCATAAACAATACTGTAGCTAGTTAGCATTACTTGCAAACTTCAGGACTGGCAGCCATTTGCATGGCCTCATTCTGGAAAGTTTGAGTAATGTAAGTAACTTGGTAACTGGCGTTCATTGTGGCTAGCTACCCATCATTCAGTGTGGCTATGTTTTTGCCACAAAAACATGAATATTTCCTCAACCTTGCAATGACACTTTCCTTAAAACAATAGCAATGCGATCGGAAATGAGAGACACATCTTGATACATGTCTTGTCTCCGTAGTGCTTTCATTGGTTTAACAGAAATACATGATTTATTGTTTCTTGAAACAAAACCGTGCCCTATAGTTTTCATCTGCATAATTCCTGCACAATTGTCCTGGTGTTAGGAAATGTACTTGTATATAAAATCATGAAGCATTAGTGTAAACAAAATGTAAAAATTATATGATTTGCTTTTATATAAAGTAATTTCAATGTTCAATTTAAATGTACATAATGGGCCATTTTTGCGGACACAAATCAAGCCTAGTCTAGGACAAAAAAAAACACAAGCTCAATAGAGTTTTCTACTGATTTAGATGTTTTTTTTTTTGTTTGTCAACTAGGCTTAATCTATGTTCAGGAAACCGGCCCCAAGTCGTTCAGTGAAGGCTTTGTTTTATCCAAAGTGACTTACGAATAAGGCTAAAAACGGTCATATAACTAATACAACTACAAAATAGCTCTAAACTCAATCAAATTATTATTATTTGCTCACGCATTGGAAATGCAGAATCAAATATATGCTATAATATAGACTATTAAATACACAATATTAAATAGATAAATAATGATAATCAAACAAGCTAGTAGGTAAAGGCCAAGGGGCCCTAGTCTGGAGTGGTTTAAGGTGGAGCTGAGGGGCCCTGGTATGGGTTGTAGAGGAGCCCTGGTAGTCAGGGGGCACTTGATGGGAAGAAGGTCCACATATTGAAGCGCTATCTATATACAAAAAATCGAGGTGCCTTGTAAGACAAGGTCTGTAATGGTCAGAGGGCCCAGGCCCTTTAGTCCCATCCATGATTCTACTCTGCCTATCTGTGCTTGTGCGTGTAAAATATAATAATGATCCGATCCACTGCTTTCAGCCTTGTCTCCTGATTTTCCTTAACAAGGTTTCTTTCTTGTTTTCATCCAATCAAACCGTCGCTTTGTGCGGAGGGTGGGATTTCGGATTTCGACATCGGGGCAATGGGTTTGCCTTGTTTTTATTCGCCTGTGAAGGAATGCAGGACTTACACAGTTTATACAGGCAACCCCCAAACTCCAATGGTCAGGATAACCGGATTTACGATGGATCTATAGTTTATTACAAGCGACAACTGTTCGTTTTGGTCAGTGACTACATCGCTCCAGTGAAGATTCGCGCAAATGAGCTCACCGCCAATATAAAGCTAAAAGGTTTGACTACGTTTCTGTTAATTTACCACGGTGCATGCTGCTATGTAGCGCTCCTTGCTGTGTGCATCTATGTGCAGGTCTACTTTATGGATCTAATCTTTTATATCTGTGTTTTTTTCCTTCCCTGAACTATATAGGTTATCCTACTTATGGAAAAACAGCTTAACTGTTTTGATCCTTGATACATTTCAGTGACCACTCCCACAATAATATAAATACATAGTCTAAATTGTAACCTTTTTACATTTATTGTGCATGGTATTTAATAGACTTCTTTATTATTTTTCAAATGACGCGGGCGTCAGCGTGCGTGCGTCTGTCAGTGAGTGTGTGCATTTGAGTGGCATGTGTGGGTGAGAAACGGGAGTCCGTCGAAATGTTCAGTACCAAAATGTATTTACTGACCCCGAAATTTCAGGGCTAGGCAAATTCAATTCTGTATATAGTTTGCCTTTTTGTATTCATCATCCACTTTCGTTGCCCTTTAAATTGTTTGTGTATCATCAAGCTAGTTCGATACGCCTCCTTGTCTCCATCGGATGCGCCTAAACAATTACATCTGTCCATGGTAACTGCATTGCGCAGCAAAAACAATATTGTAGTATATCGAGGCATCTAACATGAAGATTTAGATAAACACCATGAAAAGAAATTAGACAAGCAGTGAGACCTACTCTTTCTTGCTAAAGACACATCAATTTAAAAGCGCGCTCTCAGTAACATACTCGTTGTTATACATGGCTTTTGTTATTGTTCCTGCCACAGTCCACGTGAGCGTGTTGGAAGTATTTTCTTTATTTTGAGCGGTGAGTTTGAAATAGTGGGGGTGCGTTTGTTGTAGGTATATATCTGGCATTTATCAGTTACTCTTAGTTATTTTTCTTGAAAATGGCAATGTATGAAGTCGCAATTAAAGTCGCTCTGGATAGGTGATGTGTTGAGATGTCTTTAGAGCTTGGGAGTCCACCTGTGGCAAATGCAACAGGTTGGACATGATTTGGGAAGACAATCTTGTTTCAATACTTCATAAAACTCTCTGCAGATCTCAGAGTTGAGTTGAGTCATAGATTTGGGGAAGGTTCATGTTTTCGAGACCATAGGGTCCTCCATTATTGTGATATTTGGAACTACTACTACAACTTTAGCTGGCTGTCCAGCCGAACTAAGTAACCAGGCATGAAGGGCCTTGGTCAGAGAGGAGACCAAGTACACAAATGCCACTCTAGCAAAGCTTCACTGAATATCTGTAAGTCTTTATTTAAAGGTGGCTCGATGTAATCCACTGCTGAGTAAAAGGTACTGTACATGACATGCCATCAGAAGTATGCCAAACTGCACCTAAAAGACCATTAGGGCATGAGGAAAAAGTTTCTCTGGCCTGATGAGACCAAAACTGAAATATTGCTGCCAAAGTTGCTTCAACAAAATACTGGATAAAGGGTCAAAATACTTTTTTTACTATTTTTGTTTTTCATTTTAAATTAAACTGGTGCAAATATCTTAAAATTAGCTTTTCGGTTTGTTACTATAGGGTATTCTTTTAGGGTTGTTGGCAAAAAAATACAAATGTAATAAATTATAAAGTCTATAGTACAACATAAAGTAGAGAAAGAAAAGAGGTTTTACTTATTTCTGAAGCCACTATATGTGGTTGTAGTGTCCAGCTTTACAATTTTCCGAATATAAATGTCACATGAATACAGTCAGCCGTGTTGGCTCTTTTCTTTCAATCAGCTCCTAGTGACGAAGGCCCCTATTGAAGATCATGTGGTAAGATCACAAGCGCAGGAAATAATTTCAGAATTCTTAAGGGTGAGAGTGAAACGGGAAATACAATGTATGACTTTACTGAGGCAGGTAGAGAGGGATGAGGCAAGGGAGGAGATGTTTTGAAAATGCATAACAGGTTTGGGAACCTTGGGATGGGCTTTGTCACTGTTACGTGCCCACCTCCTTGATGGTACCTAACTAGTGAGCTCGCTGGAGGTGGGGGAACGCAACGGCCGGTGTCAAAACCCTATATAGGCGGGTGACTGAAAGAATACTAGAACAGACAAGTAGGTTGTGGTTTTCGTCCCTCACGGGGAATATATTTACATTAGCAACAGTGATTAACATACATACACATTATACA
>JACXGK010003792.1:0-42506 GCA_016801125.1 Novumbra hubbsi
ACTGGGTCCCCGTTGCTGACTACGACTGGCCATTATGTTGTCCAGGCGGGTGGCCATGGAGATGAGCTCGTCCAAGCTGGCGGTGACGTCGCGGCACGCGAGCTCCTGGCGAACCCCCGCATCGAGACTGCACACAAACGCGTCCCGTAGGGCGCGCTCGCACCACCCCGACTCCGCCGCCAGGGTCCGGAATTCCAGGACCGTGACACTCAGACAGGTTTGACTCTGTACCTGGCATAGACGCTGGAAGACCGAGCAGAAGAGATATAAAAGCCATGTTGTAGAGTAGGAACACAATATAGTAGTAAAAAGTGAGCCGGGGTCAAACTTAAATGTAAACTAGGAGACAGGACAGACAATAACAGACACAGCAAACTGGAACAAGGTGTATTGTTATTGGTCGTGAAAGAACAGAACACTCTGCACGGAGCAACCAGAATGGACGACCACATTACCAGATTGTATAATACCACACTACCTGTGTGGCATGATAGTATTGGGAAAATCTACTATGCAAACTATGTAGGCAGTATATGCTAGTAGCAAACGAGGCCAGGCAATATATGGGCAAGTAGCTTGCCACATAAACAATATATTATCAACATAGACAGCTAGTGGAGCTATATAACATGTAGGGCTATAAAATGTCTGTATTTACATCAGTACAGTATGTACCTGTAGCAAGTTAAGCTACTCATGCCAGGCTTTAAGAGCAACCATTCTGGGACTATGGGCACTGTAAATAAACAATTTGTTAAGTTACTCACAATCCATCTTCTACTTCAGTGACTTAACTCTGACACTTCTTTCTGATGACTATTCCGTTTAGTGAGTTGATGAGGTCTGTTACCCCATTGGATGGGACCACACAATGACATGCAGTACATTATCAAGTTTGTCATCTTTTCCACTAACCAAGTTAGCTTGCTAGCAAACTAGGCCAGGCTATATGGGCGAATAGCTTGCCACATAAACAATGTACTATAAACATAGAAAGCTAGTGGAGCTATAAAACATGTATATAGGGCTATAAAATGTCCGTATTTACAATACACAACTTCCAGCAAGTCAAAGATACAATACATCCCTACCCAAGCCTATTGTCCTACCACTTCTGGTCTCTTGGCCATTGAACCTTGTTCCTGTTCAGCTCGATTAAAACCCTTCTCCATCCTTTCACCCAAATGGTGTAAACAGCTTCCCCTTGATGCTAGAACTGCAGAGTCTATTCATATTCCCCAAAACATCAGAAATCCTAACTTTAAAGAGAATAAAAAAAATCAATACTACCCCTGCCTCTCATCTGAGGGACTCTCACAACCGAAATACATGGATTTGTGTCCCTGGCTTTTCACTGAAGAAAAGTGTATGTCATCTGATTAGTTACATAAAGTAAATTATTTACTTTATAGCTATTTATCCACTTTTTCCACCTCTATACAAAAGCACTGAGACTTTTACTGAAGTAGTTTATTACTGGATTACTGAGTCATTTTCTATATGACTAAACTATAATTGGGTTGAAATATTATAATAGAACTATAGACTATATCATTTGTTTTATATTCATAAACACCATAAAGTTTTTCTGATTCTGATAAAATATTAGGTCTGCATAGACTGCAACTCTCACCCATGCATTGAGATTACCCACATCTGTTTCTTTCTGACATATTGAACCCCCTTCAATTCGCATACCATCCCAATTAATTTACAGACAATGCCATCACCCTGACAACACACGGCACTCTCCCACCTAGAAAAAGGAAGCAACACATACGTGCATGCTGTTTGTGGACTACTGCTTAGCATTCAACACTATTGCGCTCACTATGCTTGTTGCTAAGCTCGGGACCCTGGGACTCAGTTGGATCCAGAACACAGGTGGTGAGAATGGACAACATCACTCCATCTGCACTGTCTCTGAGCATCGGAGCCCCACAGGGCTGCGTACACAGTCCCCTTCTGTACTCCCGTTTACGTATGTCTGCATGGCCACAGCACCAACGACATTCTGAGGTTTGCGGACGATCCCACCATCTTGGGTCTCATCACCAACAATGAGAGAGAACTTAGGGGACCTGGCTACATGGTGCTAGGACGATAACCTCTCTCTCAACGTCTGCATGACTATGGATATGATCGTGGACTTCAGGAAGCGACAGTGGAGGGATCATACCCCCATACACATTGATGGAGCTGAAGTGGAGAGAGTCTCCGCCTTTGGGTTTCACGTTCTAGGATGTGTTATGCACATTCAATGCACAACAGAATATATAGAGGTACCATTCACAGGACTATTACATTTATATTCATAATCATTTTTAAATACTTCTTTCATATTGTCATAACCCCATGTCCACACTCCTTTAATTGCTGCTAATTTAAATAGATTTTTTTTTGTTGGTTTATTCTATATATTTTTTTGCTTTATATTTTTACTTATACTAGTACTGTAACGTACAGGGTAGCACAGTGCAGGTAGGTTGTGGTATTTTGGGGAGCACTTTTATTTTGAAGCACACTTTGGTCACCTCGGACATTATGAGCACCTGTTTGCACTCTGTAATTTGTGTGTGTGTTTATATGTCCTCTGTTTCTGTCACCGGGTGTGGCTCATTGTGGATACTACATATGTTTGAAAGTCAGTCCTGTCACGTTTTGGTGTTTGTATTGTTTATTGTTTATAGCTGCTTGACTCAGCGACTTCGATTTACTGTGTCTGTTCGTGTTCTAGTCTTGATTGTTTGTAAAATAATTTCACTAATTAGTTAAAATGTCTGCATTTGGTTCCGTCTCCACCCACATCCATGACAAGTACTTCTTACTTATACTACTGTATAGATGACATTGACTTTGAGATGTACAGTCTTGTTATCTAACATAGTGTGTGATACAGTACGGATATTAATACTCTAATGACAAAAATGACCATTCCCATTTAAATCACACAGGAAATCCCTGTCAAATTAGTATTGCTTCACCTTTGCTTAACAATGAAATCAATGAGGGGAATCCTGACACCAATTCATCAATGCTCAGTACTGCATCAGGACAGTACAATTTGAACAGTTTAGCCACCAGGCAACCATTAAGCAATGCTCCTGTATAGCTAGGTTCATAACGAGTACAGTACCATAAACATAATTTAATCCTGATCCCTCAATGGTATACAAATATTACATTTGAATCCCCACAATATCATTCATTTTCCTAAACCACAGTTGTTTTCAAACTTCACTCCTCTAAGGGCATTTCTTTTCTGGAGATTGCCTCCACCTGGTTTTGTATTGCTATTCAAGAGTCAGGTGTGCTTGATTGTGTGTCAGAACCATGATTAACATCATGCAGACACTGTCTGTCACCTGACACAAATTTCATTCCATTGTCTAACTGCCAAGAGATCTCTCACAACAGTGCAATTATTATTTCCAACACTGCACTGGCTAGCCAATAAGGTTTTGGCTATGCATGACAAGAAAATAGGTCAGTAGGATATATCAGATTTATGTTTTTCACAACGATAACAATATTTCTTTACATTATAGTGCTACCCAAAGTGAAGACTACAGCATGTAATGGCATACTTCTCAGTCTACAAGGGAAACATTGTCAACTTTTGGTTGACTTTTTGTCACCAGGGCTGAATTCACCCAAGAGCAGACTACATAACTTGCCCAACATTAACATATCCATCCCAGTACCTACCTTTAGTGAGGTCTATTCAATTGGAAATACATTCTCTTTAGTTATGCTTCCATATGATGGGGAACTTTGACATCAAACTCAATCCCCATCAGTGTTCCAAGCGTTGACTTAATGAGCAGCCGCCAGGATACAGCCGCCAGGATACAGCCGCCAGGATACAGCCGGCAGGATACAGCCGCCAGGATACAGCCTGCAGGATACAGCCGCCAGGATACAGCCGCCAGGATACAGCCTGCAGGATACAGCCGCCAGGATACAGCCGCCAGGATACAGCCGGCAGGATACAGCCGGCAGGATACAGCCTGCAGGATACAGCCGCCAGGATACAGCCGCCAGGATACAGCCGCCAGGATACAGCCGCCAGGATACAGCCGCCAGGATACAGCCGGCAGGATACAGCCGGCAGGATACAGCCGCCAGGATACAGCCGCCAGGATACAGCCGGCAGGATACAGCCGCCAGGATACAGCCTGCAGGATACACCCGGCAGCATCATTTTGGTAATGGACCTTGGAATGTCCAAGTACAGTAGTCCTACACATAATTCAGCTACAAAATTGTATTCTCTTTCAGTTAGCAATTGCAATTTGTATTTTCATTAGCAACAGTATTACCAAACCATGTTCCAGTCATTATAAGTAAGATATATGCTGTGAAAAAATCTACCCTGTTTGTATTCTATGGTCTGTGTTACTATTAATTACCAAGAATGCATTTGCATCGGATTTACAGTAAGTTTTGTCCATCTGCCGAGGGCAGAAATGGTAGCATTATACTAAACCATTATATAAATGTGAGTAAACCAATAATTATTTTCCTTAAATAAAACAAACATGTCCCTGTATTTGCCCCATCCAATTAAAAAGTCTGACCGTACACATTAACTTAGAACCCACTGGGTCCAAAACCATTTTTGGGGGGGGGGTCCTGTCTTCTTTCATTCAAAGACGTTTTCATTTATGTTGCAAGCAGTCTGTCTGAATTTGGATGTGTTCTTGATGAGCGCAGCTGGGAATTGGCCGAGTGTCAGATCAGCAATATTATCTGCCTTTGGGTTTGAGGCGAATTAGACTTGGGGTCTCTGAGGTGCCGGGTCCTTACAGGCTGGTGGTGCACCACAGCGTTTACAGAGCAGGGCGTTTCCTGGATGGAAATTCCCTTCAATCAGGAAAGGGTTCAGTGTCCCCTTTGACTTGTTTACATCTATTCGCATCGTTTTTTTCTGTGCAACCAAATGGCTCAATATTACAAAAGATGTTCACAACATTTCCATGTCGGTCAACAAGTAAAATAGTTGTTCTTTGAGTACCTTACCCGCAAAAAAGTTAGGCATCACAATATTCATGCTAACTACAGACATGTTCAAAAATGCATCATAAATTAGATAGCAACTTCAGGGTAGCAATACAAACTTTTTTAGTGCCTGCTTTTGTAAATGCAGGAAGCAGTAGTTTTATGGACTTGTCTTTTGAAGACATTGAAACAGATTTTATTCTGCTCTCTTATGGGACAAGATCTTTCAAGATAGCTTTGGTGAAAAGGCTTTGAAACAGGAAATGTATCCTGAAAATCAATAATGAAAATAAAATGCACACTACTTAGGGTGGATGTAGGTATGTATTTGGGCTGTGTTTTTCATAAAACAAAGCAAAAATCATTACACCAGTGTCCTTTTATAAATCATTAATTCCGGCATAAGACAGGTTGTTATCGGTTCAATAAAGTTACCTTAATTGGGTTTCATTTCCCAGTAAACTAGACTCCCATTTTTGGATAATTAACCAAAATTTGTTAAAATGTATTCGGCCCACTCAACCCCTCAGACATGTATACATACACACACACACACACACACATACATACACCAAAATGTCTAGTCACCTCTTATATCACACGTTGGGGGTAATTCTCTACTCCTGTGGGGTACTCTATCATCGACATCTGGTCTAGTAAAAGCAAAGGCATGAGGGACCTCCTCTCCTGCAGGGTTTAGCAAGTTAATAGATTAGAGTTGTTCAGGCAAGGAGGGCACCTCTAAAAAGTAAATGAGAGGAAAGCTTGATTTAACTGTCATCACCTGGGATTACTGGATCAAAAACAACGTTTTAACAAACCCCAGTGAATCCTTCTCATTCCCCCATCAGACACACTCAGCTATTGTTAAATGTAATTTAGAGTGGACCTGTTTTATTACATTCATGTGACTGTTTGATGATACCAGAGTACGGTAAATTGTTGCTGATAAATTTCACATATGGAGTGTGTTTATATTTGTATTTATTTTCATAGTT
This sequence comes from Novumbra hubbsi, assembly GCA_016801125.1. Classification (NCBI taxonomy): domain Eukaryota; kingdom Metazoa; phylum Chordata; class Actinopteri; order Esociformes; family Umbridae; genus Novumbra; species Novumbra hubbsi. Next base: position 6,000 of record JACXGK010003792.1, read on the forward strand.
ACATTAATCATGAACACTTTATTTGTCAAAATAACAATGTGGTTCTGAGTGGTGAAACTCCTATGACATGGCACGGGGCATTGTTTAGGGATGTAGGAATATTTATTGGTTTTAACAAGTACAGTAGCCTGGCCGTATATATATAGTATTTCTCCTTCAATCCTGATGCCCTTCCCCTGCATCATCCATCTTCCCTTATCAGTGTTTATTTGCCATCAGGTGTGCAGTATACCACAACGTCCTTCTGGTAATGTAACCTCAATATGTTGTCGGAGCATCTTCCAAGACCCAGAATGCCTCAAGTCATTATTGTCTTGAGTACTCAGCTGCGGATTGAACTTGAGAAGAGAGCCGGGTAGTATGACAGGAGAGGGTCTGTCTGTCCCTGTTGGGTTATTCACCACCTCCAATAGCACAGCCAGGATGTTCAGCACAGCCCCAAGGACAGCAAAGGAGCCGCGGTATTTCAGTGGCTCGCTTCATTCTCCTCTTGCCGTCCTCATCTGCAGGCTCTCTGTGTCTGCCGTTTCAGAGTGATTGACCACTGGCTCTAGATTAGAATTGATTGCATCAGAGTAATAACAATCGAAGCCTATTAGTATTCATATCAGGCAGCGGGAAGCTAGTGTGTGTCACACTCAGGGATCCCTTGCTGACAGCAGAACAACTGGATCCATTATTTATACATTATTAACAGCACATTCTCAAGCTGCATGATGGGAAAGATGAGAAAGGGGCCTTTTGATTTAAGTATTGCAATGATGCTAATTGGGTGGTATTGATCTGTCCGTCTGACTCCTGTTCGTGACTATACCCCGCAGGAATAATGCCCTGCTGGTCAGAGGGAGTTGAAGGGTTGACATGCTTGGGCAACATGAGAAAAATGATTATGTGCTATATGAATGAAGTCATTGCTTAAGTTTCCATGAGAATGGCTTGGAAATGGTCATGGTCTTCTACAAAAGACAAGGTAGGAAAGTAAGAACGTGTGGGTGTTTTTGTTTGTGCAGCAATGTGAGATGCAGGTTTAAATAAATATACGTGAATATGTGAGAACGTCCAAGTAAGTACTACTTGACCAATGAAGAAACAGTAAGGTTAAAGTTAGGGTAAAGTTAAGGATTAGGAGATAAGGAATATAGGGAACCATTTTTCTGATAGCCACTAGAATTAACAACAAACGTGTGTGTGTAGGTGTGTGATGGGGTGAACAACATGGAAGATTGGGTCTGATAACTTTAAGACTGGTCCTTTAGCCTGTCTATTCAAGCTTGAGGTTGGTCTCTGTTATCACCCAGATACATCAAGTTTATTGTCGCCTATAAAGGGAATCTTTGTGTATCAAAAAGAGACATACAATGAAGCTTTCAGTGCGATGTTTTCAAATGGCACAATGTCTTATTATACGTACACTGTTGAATGAAATTGTCTTTTTTATTTTATAACTATAAAATCTAATGAAGTGCTAACACTTTTATTCAGGATACCGTCAATGACTACATTTGTGATTCAAAGCTACAGCCAATGTTTATAGGTCTCAGGTGCATCCAAACCACTTGGTCTCTTTACTGGGAAACCCAGTGGTTGTCTGTCCTGAGGTTAACCTTTACATGTATTACATTGAAAGAGCTACTTAAGTAAAAAGTCATTTCTTCTTCTTGCAACGATTAAAGCAATGATCAAAGTCTTTTAAATGGTCTAAATGCTTTTATCTTTAAAGAAAAATAATATTTTGAAAGTTTTTTTGAATGTGACCCAACCTACATTGCAGCAAGTATTGTGGCTAAAGACAGAAAATCATGTTTAACCCATCGGTTTTTTAATGTTGAGTTATATTTATTATCTTGACATTTCCACAATCCATTCAGGAGTATTTAAGTTTTTATATTTTCGTTGCTTTATTGATCAAGCAATCACTTAAAATGATGCACAAACAAACTTACTTTAAAATGTCAACCTATGAGAAACCTACTGATAACATTTTAGAATGTCTATATTTTTTGGTTGATATTAATTATTGTTATGTGCAAATCATCCGGTTGCAGTAGAGATTAAGACGACTCCCCACAAGGAAGACCATAGTGTTCACAGCTTAAATGCTCTCCTCTGTCTGCAAGAACCATCTGCATTTTAAACCTGTCATGCGTTTATTCAAAAATATCAAAGAATGTGCCACGTTTTGACAGTTTATTGTCCATCTTCTTTACCCAAGTCTGGAAACCAAATGAATGATAAAGAAGTTTACTATTATATTAGTAATTCTCACTTTGCTGATTCATACTTATTGATTCAGCTTATACAATTATTTCATATAGCAAGCGAATTTCTAATTGTAATAACCTTGTAGTTAAATATAATATATATATGTATATATATATATATATATATACATGTATACATATTATTTTTTAATGCACATATATATATATGCAGTGTTTGAAAATAACATTGGCCTTTAATATTATTCGCTGTACAAATATAGTTTATAAAGCTATATTACATGGGGTAGATATTAACATTGTCTTTGTCATAGCAGTTAGCTGAAGATGCTAATTCAGACTAAATAGCTTCTTTATTTGACATTAACAAACCACCTTATTTCCTGTAATTCCGATCATCTGGCATAAATCTTAATCAACATTTAGAAAGCTTCTAGCCACATGACATGGAGGTTTAGAAGTGCATATTGACCTGTTACACTACAAAGCCCCAGTCGGAGTTCCATGCACACATGCTTCATTATTGGAAAGTGACAGATAACCAAATTAAATCTAATCGTTGGCTGAAGTAAAATTTGGTATCTTTGGTCCGAGTGGTTTTAAGTGTTGAGGTCAGATTATCCACAGGTCTACTGAAGGTTTCCAGCCTTCCTATAGAGAACATTGTACTTTATACGCGAGTGATACTTAATTAAGTACTAGCATACATGATCAACTTAATACCATAATAAAACACATTCAAATATTGCTTTTAAATTCAATTCAAATGAAACGTTATACTTGTATGTTTAGCATACTAAATAACATTAGGTAGGGAGCTAATTATTCAGTCTTGCAAATGATTTAATGCTGAAACTGCTGTTCAACACATACATGTGTAATTCTCTACATTTGGTTATATCATCAAGTTCATTAATGGTCCGATCCTTGTAATCTGTTTTCTAATTGCTCCAGATATTTTGCAAGAAATCCACAAAATAAGGCAGAAGATATAATTCTTGCAAACAAAAAGTAATAGAAAGGTTTTAATTCATTAAGTTTTAGATAATTATTCTCATGGTCATTATATATATATATATATATATATATATATGTGTAAAACATAAAATAAAAAAATGCGTTACACTTAAGCCTATTTCATGGAGATATTTCCAATTGCTTTATGAAATAATGGTTTTTTTTTCTCAATATCACAGCCTTACAGACAATAATATGTATTGGGGTGTTGCACTGCATATAAAACAGCAGCAGGCTAGATGACAGACTGGCAACCCGAATAACAACAGTCCTTGGTGACAGAGTAACAAACAGTAATTGGTTTTACCATCTATGTGCAACAGTGTTATAAACATTTCAGCCACGACTACATTAAACTACATCTTATTCCAGCTCTTAACCTACACCAGAAATAGATCACTAAAATGGTCAAGTGCAATGGTGGTACACTTACTTTTATTTCCTAATCTACCCAGCTTTATTGCTTCACCGGGCTGTTTGCTGATGGTTCACAGGCTGTGTCAGATGAATTCTCATGCTCAGTGTTGACTGCATTCAGATGGTCCTACTATGCTATCACCGTTAAGAGACTGCTGATTGGGGGGTTTTGAAGTTGGCAAGCACTGGTGGTGGGTTTAGATTTGCTTTTAGAAAGATCAACAGTGGTAAGGATTTTTTAGTACTTTGGTATCATGCTGAGAGTCGACCATTCCTTTTTACTAACTAAACCATGTTTTTTCCCCATTGGTGTGTGACTACACTGAATGAAATTCTTCTTGTATTGAATTAAAAGGACAAGCCAGAGGCTGTCAAGGGGATAGTGGATAAAGTTGTTATTGCTTACTATATTTGCATTCAGTAACTGTTTGTTGTTTTTTATTTCATTATTCAGTAGATGTGTTTATCAGAGTCAACGTCAAAAAACCCATAAAGATGTATTTGTCTCTGACACAATGAGCAATTGCTGAAAGTGAGGGAGGAGTGAGCAATGTAAATTTATTCTCAATCTTCTCTTGCCTAAGGCATTTCCAAATGTATGTGGGACCTTTCCGACCGTGCTTTGACACTCTTAGACTTCATTCAAACCTGATATACCATTGTTTATACAATGTCTTTACTGACAACGTCTATCCCATGCTCGCACACTTCTAACTTTGAAAATTAGAAGCATTCTTGTGAGCAGTAGTTGCAGATCTCTAGACAGTACCAAATATCTGTGTCCATGAAAAAAACAGCAACTGCTAAGATGCTGCAATGCAGGTTTGATGGTATTGAGCCCTCATAAATTGTGGAACCACTGTTTCAGAGAAGTACTAAAGTAGCTGGGTGTCTTGTACGATTGGCTTTGACATTAAAGTATTATATTCAACTCCCATTATTAGCATCCATCCCCCATTTTCCTGTCCTCATTATTTCTAAGCAAACCTAGACATTTTTGTGTTTAGCTTTGGAAACAAACTGGTAGTAATGGCCTTCATCCCATGCAAAAAATATAATGTGCCATAGTCATTTGAAGTACGTGGCAAAGCTATTAGGAAATCAATACTCTGAAGGCATATCATGTGCTGTGCTTAGACTACATGCAAAGTTAATGTCCCTTGTTTAAAATGTCAACAATTGGCCATAACCCCTAAAGAATCAGTAGTACAGGATTTGGATGGTTTATAAATACAATCAGAATTACCAGGGAATTTCCCAGTCAAAGAATGTTTAAACGTTGGCTACAGCAGGTAGAAATATTGAACACCAATAAGTCTGAAAGGAACAGTATATTTTACTCAGACATCTAACAGAGGTGGAAGGGTAGCATTCAACACCATCCCTTGTAACACCGATGGCATTGCAGCCATGATGATAATCCACTGTTGATCTACCTCAGAACTAAGCTGCTAGAAAATCAATAAAGCACAGAATGGTTCAAGCATGGTATCCACACAACACAGCTCAAAATACCAGTATCAGACAGGGGTACTGTATATCTGGTGGCAGTCACCACAGCTTTGAAAATCATGTTCCTGAAATGTACTGATAATTAATGTCAAAATCCATCGATCATTGTTGCCTAACTCTGATATGAGGTTATGCCCTTAAGGACAGCCAGACACATTTTTCAAACTATAGCTACAGACATTGATATGTTAAGCTTTCAAACTGTTAAGGTGGGTCAAACAGTGCAACTATGTTGAAATTAAATAGTATATAACAATTTTAACAGTAAATAAAATATATGTTATGGGGGTTAGAAAATGACAACGTCGACTCCACTCCGCGTTTTCTTGCATGCTCTGCCTTAATGCGTCGGAGCATATAACGGTCTCCACTCTCGTCATCAGCATTTCGACTTTTTACGTTATCTTACCCGACGTCACTTTCTGACTGAAGTTGAGAGAACGGGATCGTAAGCCGCGATCTGTTGGATCCATGTGGTTTTCTCGGGACTCAAAACATTCTGTTTTCTGCGGCAACGCGGGACCCTCTACCACAGTTGCTGGGAAAACAAACACATTTTGATTGAGAAAGATGTAATGATACTTGTAGACAATTGTCAACTACTAAACCTTGAGTTGTTAGTAGGCTAAGTGCAGATGCACTGAATTGGAGTTTTCTCTACACGCGAATCTGCAGAGGATCAAATAGGATATTAATCACAGAAGTGCACGATGTTGAGAATACAGACCGTCCGTTGGACTTTCTTTGTAGTGCTGTCTGTTGCAGTTGGAGCTGATTTTAAACCACGTAACTGCAGTGAGGTTAGAGAAGCTTCTATCTCAAAAGGCTTCAGCTTTGAAAATGTTCCTCTGCAAGAAATATCAGGTATGTCATTTGTTACCACTACCTGTCAATGATGATCGATAAAGTTGATAGGTGTATAAGTGGATATATGTCTTAATAACCCATTCCCTGTGGATGCGACAAAAGAAATCAAATAATGTAGGCAAATTCTTAAGTTTTGACTTCCATAAGCTGGAGGTAATTTACCGTGGTATAATAGTGGAAGTGAATTTCAGAACCTGTGCCTTTTTGGCTACTAACCACATTGATAATTCACAGATATAGCCTATGTTAGACATGTGAAAGTAGCCTGTATGAAAGTATTGTCGACCATAAAAAAAGAAGATACCTTTAATGTTGATAAATGTATCGTAATATATACAAAGTTCATTTTATATTATAGTTACCATACAACTATAACTATAAAACTGTCAAACTAATCCTGTCAATAATGTTCTATGACTGATCTGCATTGAAACCACTCAGAAATAAAACACTTTATCAAGTCAAACTCTTGATGAATTAAAATAAAAATTATTCGAACACAAATACTTTAAATGTCTTTAACGTTTCAATTGTCTGTGCTTTCATTCATTAGTTGAAAGTTAATGTTCAATTTATCCACTAGAATCGAATACAAGTAGTGCCTGACAAAGTGTTAATTTGACTGACTGTCTTGTTTCTATTTGCTTTAACTGTATTTAAAAGGTAGCAATAATTAATACGTTTGTCAATAGATTTGCTGGTGTGTCCAGTAGAGGTCTCTGTGTCTTCTATGTACCTCTGTGTCAAAATAATGCATCATCAGTCATGTGTTCACTGGACCAATTTCTGTCATCTTGAAAAATTGATAATGACACAGCCATGTAATACTTCCTTGGGTCATTTCAAACATCAGTGCATTTCAATTAACATTTAACATCTATTCTTCTTTAAAGGTGTGTTATCCACAGGTTAATGCTGGCTTGATGATATTATGACGCATCTGTTATTTATGTTTTTGTAGAATATTTGGTGGACTATTTGGTGGACTTTCCCCAACTTCCGACCATTTCTAAGATCTACCCACTTTGCGCTTTGGCTGGCTGGGTCGAAACTACATACATTTTTGTTTCCTGTAGCCTTCACAAGTGTACATCTGAGAGTTGTCAGAAGAAATATTGAAAACCCTTGGTGTAGGTGTTGGTTTATACATGATTATATATTGATTGTGTATAGCTGATCAAAACAATACTTTTATGATGTTGTTTCCTTGTTCCTTCCCAATATGGATATGCACTTTGCCTGCCCAGACTATTAATGTCATTATGGCTTAGATCCCACAACTCTGTAGTTACAGATGGAAATCTGGCACAGGTAAAAAGCTGCATATTTGATAGCAAGCACACCTGTTCACAGACAGGCTTGAATAACTAACTGATTAAAACCCCCAGATGTAGGCATGCTCCTGTCATTGACGTCTAGTCTCCAGTGAATGAATAGTTCAGTGTCTCTCCTCTCTGAGTGATGCATCTGTATGGAGGTGCTTTGATCACATCCGCATGTGCATAGACCCCATTAGTCATCAGGAATGACGACGACTGACTGTGTGATTTATGCAATGTCAATGCCTCATCACACTGATGGCTGAAAATCCGAGCGAGCAGAGTCTTTTCTTTGTTTCCGGGGTATTTAACCAGAAACGCCGATTGTGATCCATTTCTCATGTACTATTATGACCTGGCCAAAGCCATACAGATTGCCAGACAAAACAGTCACTGAAAGAAAAAATGCTCACCAAATGGGGAGACAAAATTGCTCACCAAATGTGGAGACATAAATACAAATAAATTATATCAGAAAATTTGATTTTGATAATTTTGTACTTTTGAGCATGGTCAGTGTGAGTTTTAAGCATGGTCAATGTAAGTTTTGAGCATGGTCAATGTGAGTTTTGAGCATGGTCAATGTGAGTTTTGAGCATGGTCAATGTGAGTTTTGAGCATGGTCAATGTGAGTTTTGAGCATGGTCAATGTGAGTTTTGAGCATGGTCAATGTGAGTTTTGAGCATGGTCAATGTGAGTTTTGGGGATGGTCAATGTGAGTTTTGAGCATGGTCAATGTGAGTTTTGAGCATGGTCAATGTGAGTTTTGAGCATGGTCAATGTGAGTTTTAGGCATGGTCAATGTGAGCTATCGACCAGAGCTCAGCATTGTTAGGTAGGCTGCTATGAAGGAGTGAGCTGTGGTAAAGAGGGCATTGGCCTTAGAGGGATGCAGAAATGCTGTTTTATAGTCCGCTGTGCTTGTTGAGTTTATGTCCACCACAGTTGTGTAGATATGGTTTGTACCAGTGTGTGTGCAATTAATCCAGAAGGTGTTTCATTTTAAATATTCTGTAATATACAACTTGCATGCCTGTCAAGAGACAATGCACTGCCGGGGAGGTTCTTATCTGCCAGTAAATCAGCCATGAGCAAGCAAACATTTGCTACATGTAAAACGTGCATTATTTCAACCCCAATTACGTTCAACTGTTTATTTATTTAGACTTGTTTTAATTGCCACCTACACACCCACTCACACTTTGGGTCCCTTTGAACTCCATCCTTCCAAAATCAATTTTACCAAGTCATTTTTATTTTATTTCCCATAGCGATATACTGCCTGTCTCTATCTTGCTGTGATGCGTCACTAAATATTTAATATATTTTTTCTTTCGCAAGATTTTTTCTTATGTAGCCTTAGAGAATAACGAGAAGAACCATGTTTTACAATGATTAACTGTGGTTTTTAATCACCTGTCAACAAACGACTCTGTAACCCAACAACCAATTCTGAACTCCAGGTGATTCCAGAAGTCTGCCTCAACTGCACAGAACAGATGGTGGCACTGATTCTGTTTCATTGTGACAAAGGCAACACAGTGCCCACTGTTCAATTGCCCATATATTAAGAATTGGATATAGGAGTTTAAACTCCAATAGAAATGTATTGAAGCGTCAAAAGTTATTTTGTATGGAATTCCATACACCCAATGCTGTGGAAGAGGTGAATCAAGTTTTATTTTGCAACTATCTTGAATACCACATGGTGTAGAAACCTTTTGCCCTTAAATAGAAGAGATACAAATTAGGGTGTATACTGGTTTTAGCCATACATATTTTTTAATAGATGGCAGACTTGTTCAGTTGTTTTAATTTCTGCATCCATTCCTGTGGCAGGGCTGCAATGATCTAATTATGCTTTTGAACCATACATGACTTTCCTTCCACCTCAATAAGTTTCTTGTAAGAAAGCATTTTACCATCTGTACTAGTTGTCTTAAACAACCATAATACCTTTCTAATACATATTTCTGTGAAAATTGGTTTACCTCCTATTCAAATGATTTACTATAATATCTCATCTTGGTCTTCTGGAGGATAGAACTGGAATTGTTACCAACTCTGTAAGGATTCATTTAAAAAAGTAGAGGTTTTAAGCAGTGTCCCATCATCTTTCCATTTAAAGTGACATGTTTAATCTGTACCGTAGCAAAAAGGCCCCTTTTAAACATTGGCTTGAAAATCATTTTGGATTTAGATATATTTTTGATATAATGGAGGCTTTCAGAGATATAATTCCAGAATATTTAATAATTGAACTCTTCTTAAATCATATTGCAATTTTACTTTATCTGGTTTATTATTCCAAATAAACTCAAACACTGTGTTTGCAGTGCTAAACACGTTCAGATTATGGTAACAACCTACGGAAAAGAGTGTTTACCAAATGTAAAATGTTATGTTTCACCCAAAAAAAATCTGTATTCACAGGAGAAAGCAGCAAACAAGGATGTAGGTACATAATCGGTTGACATTTTAATTTGCCCGCCTATCGATGTTATGACAAAGCTTAACATATTTCATATGAATTCTAACTACAGTATAGAGCAAGTAGATCTGCGTATCTGTTGTACACAAAGCTGGTGGGTTTCTTTGGGCCTTTTCCCCAAGAGGAGGGCCATCAACCACTAATTGTGGTCAAAGGGAAGTGGGTATGCCAGCACAGCTTTGAAGTCTGATGGTCCGGAGACTGATCATGCTGTAATGTACATTAACAAATTAGATGGAAGACACTGGAATTTCCCTCATGCTGTATGCTTACAAAAACCTTTTGGCTTCCAATTATACATGGATCTTCTATTTCGCGGTGGTGTTTGTTATGCAAGCATTAGATTTTTCCTAAATATGTGCTCAGTTGACTGATTATAGTACCTGAATATTGTGCTTATCCTATGAAGTAAATAACTCTCAATGTTGTTTGTGTTGTTGTTGTATATTTTTCAATATAGCCTTGCAAAGACATTATGCTTCTTTTCACACCGCTTGCTCAACAGGAAGTATTTGCATACTTGGAAGAGAATGCATTCACTGTACAACAACCTCAGTTGAGCTAGCAGCTGTCTGACCTACCATACGAACATTTGCTAAACCTTTTTTTCAAACAAATTATTATCAGCATGTGTCAAAAAGTGCTTTTACAGACACCCAGCCAGGAACCCCAAAGAGCAAGCAACAGCAGAGTTGATGCACAGTGGCGCCCAGTGTGGATTCAGACTCTGAGGTGTGGGCAGTCTTCTTCTGGCTGTGCCTGGCGAGGAATATAAGAGTACATGGCCTTTCGGGCCACATCAATATTTGTGCTTGTTTAGATGCAGGCCAATCACAATGAGGCCTGGGTAGTGGCAGCGGGAACCATCAAGCAGCAACTTGATCTGCAACAAAACCTAGCTGTCCTGAGGCGTAGTCCAAGGGCTCAAGTCTCCCAACGGTTAAAGAGGACAACAGTAAAGTTAGAGAAAAGTATTCCTTGGATTCAAAGGGAAACCTGAGCATACTTTTCAGTATGACCCTTGTCCCCTGTCACATATACAATATATACGTAAACAATTGGGACTTAAGACGGGACACACTAAAACTAGTACCCCGGTATAATAATATAGAAGTGTAATGCCACGGGCTGAGACGGGGGTCCGTGGCCACGGTGCCCTAATGTGAACCCTGGACAGGGACACGCAGGCAAGAGGTTAGTATGACACCCAATCAGATCAAGAGGGGTACCCACCATCCAGCCTGGAAGTGTCTCCTACAGAGTTCGCCCCCATTGAGAATTGATAGTGGGAACAAGAGTTGGCCAGTAACTCCACTCTGTTCCTGTGTTCTTGAGGTGTACTAGCTAACTGTATTTTGTCGTCACTGTAAAGTGCAGATGAATTGCGTTGGTGTAGCTACGGCTTCGGCCGTATTTTCGCTGAATCACACATAGTTTCCAACTGTTTCTCATTGTCAACCGATGTCATCGATTGGCATTTTAGATTAGTTGTTGCAGCCTTAGTTATTAGGCTTGACTTCTGGTCTGCAGAGAGCAGGCTAAAGCACCATTCCAATTGTTCCAGGCCAGCGGTTTTTATTAAATGGGTTAATGGGAGTTGGTGCAGCGTGTGTGGTCACAATCAGTCTGGTCAGGTGGAATGTCAGCTGTGGTGTCAGCGTTATTGACAGAAGTGCTGCAATGAGTCTGAGCCAGCAGGCCCAGGCGGTGGAGTTACCATGGGACCGGGCTTGTGCGTTCTCATTCCGAGGGGACCCGGGTCCAAGTGGTCAGCAAATAAAAGGGTGAAGGCTCAAAAACTAAGAGTGCAGTGCTTTACACCTTTAAGTCAGTGCTGTCAGCGCTGCTAAAATTGTCTTGTGCTCCCCTACAGGGTCTTGCCTCTGTATTTAAATAAACTGTCAGTGAGTTCATTACATACCGGCCTCCCTAATCCAAGCCCATCACTGCCCTCGCTGCCCTGGAGAAAGACTAGCCATGCATACTTGTCTCAGGTTCCACTCACTGACCCAATGAATTACCCAACAGAAGAGACGACAGGGTGACTGGGAAGATGAGGAAGACAGACTGCTAGACCCTTCCTGGTAGATGTGTGTTTGAGGAGCACACACACCTCAGAACTGTGTCTAAGGAGCTTCTCAAGCTGCCTCAGCTCGACCCTATCATTTCATGTCCAGCTCAGCCTCCCTGTTCCGAGCAGTGGAATGGGACAGAAATAACGTTGCTGATATTTTATTTGGTCCACGGCTGCATACGAGCAGCCAAATGATCTTTGCCGAGCTGTGTAATGTGAAAAGGTCCTCTTCCTGCAGCAAATTGTGGAAAGGATTGGAAACATCCCGGTGCGTCTGCAGGCCACTGTGTCATAAGTCCTTATTACTATGTTGCACGGCCCATTCATGATGACCTTCTCGCTGACAGACACACAGATTAGAATGGGTATTTGTGCAGGGAAACTTGGCCAGGATCACGTGAAAATGTAGTGGCGTTTTGCCTTTTAAATGTCCTGCTGAAAAAAAGAAAGCGACAGAATTGTTATTTAATTGGACGGTTGGAATTGGCAGGGGTTTGAATGTGTTGTAAATAATAGCAGTGGCGGTAAGGGCTATAGTCTGTTGATTTTATCCAAACGTTTCCAACCACAGCACACACACACACACACACAGGAGGTATCATCAAGAAAGCCAGAAACACAAACGTTTGCCACCTTTTTTCTGTGCCAAAGTAGATTTCTCAAATGCCTCCTCCATCTCCATGCCATTAATCATGCTCATGAATACTAAAATGGGCTGCATGATGGGATTTCTCAACAGGCGCTCCGTTCCCTCTTGGAGCAGGAGGAACCGCTTGCTAGTGTTTCAGCCTTTCAAGAAGAATAACAGAATAACAGGGCAGTTGCTTAAAGCATATCAACAAGCTCCTGCTGAGTTGACGCTTGTGGCAATATCTTTTGTCAATGAACTAGGTTGACAAGCGGCACTGTTTTTTGTTTCTTTTTGTGCCTCTTTTTTTATATTGAATCGAAATGTGTAATTGAGCGTTTAAGATGCTACTGTAGATACTTAAACATTTCCTTGTTCATTCTACTTTATATCTTGTTAGCATACAATAATTCACGGTGCCCACATTTCATCATTGTTTACTGCCCCAATAGAATTTGCACATTTTGTAATATGTTTCATCAAACTGAAAACATTTACTTTTTATGGTGCTGATGCTACCAAAGTTTTTTGTGAATGGCATCAAGACATTACTTGGCGACACGCATTCCAAAACCCCTTAGCCTTTATGTAAAATACGTGCTCTCCTACATTTACACTCACCTTTTCCTCTTAGGGCAAATCCCCTGCCAATCTTTGCAGTTGTTCCAAACCATTAGCCAACCAAGGGAAGTTGGCCTGTGCTATTAAGACCCCTTTTTTGAATGAGTAGGCAACAGTGTTTCTGGCTTGCTGCAGGTACGACAGGCTTTTGTTTCTACTTGGCACACAACTGACCTAACTGAGCTACTTCATTATTTCAGTGATTGCCTAAATTCAACACACCTGGTCTTCCAAGAAGTGCTGATTAAAAACATGAAGTGTCTGCAGCACTCAAGGATCATGGTTGTTTACTCTGCTACACATCTCTGCTAATAGTGTACTCCGCTCCCAGTGTGACTCAAAACCCTAACTTCCATAACTGTGTCATTATTAACATGGGCATTGTTGAGAAAAGAAATGAAAAGAAATGATGGACTCACAAATAACAAAGGAGTCCACTATGTAAGTCAAACAACACTAGTTGCATTTCATGACTACTTCCACTTCCTTCTATCACTGAGTTTTATAATAGCTAATAGATTCAAAAGTACTTATTGTTGTCCGACCTAGCCGTCTTATGATGAACAGACTAAGTTAGTCGCTCTGAAATAGAGCATCTGCTAAATTACTTAAATATAAATTAGACTGTTTTATCCCTCAAATGCATTTGAATTTGCATGAACATTGCTCACACAGCAACTGCAATAGGTAAGACTCTTTAATAGCATTCACTTTTGCTGAAATATAGATGTTCTTACTATTTAAATAAATACAGATTATAATAATAATAATAATAATAATATGTTTTTTACCTAAAATATAATCGACTAAAGAAAAGAAACATCCCACAACTATATACGATTGGTGTTGTACTGTAAAGTCCTCAATGTTTTTTGTTGTGGTTTCACAGCCTGCACCTATAGTTTCCAGACAATTGCTTTTTATCACAATTACGACCATGTCTCTAGATATGGTACAGGGATATTATAATGCATTTCATAAAAGGGAGATATCTTTAGATGTGAGAGCTTGTAATGAAATGTTCATTTCTGTACCATTAAACCTTTGACACTTATTTGAGCACTAAGTGCACTCATGTTATGAGTGATGTCATTTTTCATAAGCACATTTTTTTCTTTGTGAAGCCACTCTTGGTTTGGAATTAGGCTTGTCTTATTGAGCAATAAAGACCATAAAAGATGCCTTTAATTTTTAATTGTTATGGATAATAGCTCAAAACATTTATGATATAATTCTGTCAATGTTTTATGGATTGGCCCTGTAACTATTCTTGCTTAAACATATTCACAGAATTTTTCCTTAACTTTCTTCAACCCTCTCGTTTAATCTCAAAGGAGATAGCGCACATTAATTGAGTGAATTATGCCCATCATAAAATAACAAATATTTAATACTATATGTACTGTAAATCCTGTAGCTATATTTACATACCCACACTACCCTGTCCTATTTACACTATACACTAACACTACACAGTCCAGTTTACATCATATCCTAACATCAACACAACCAGGGTGTCATCTCAGCAATGGCTAGCAATGCCAACAACGTTATAGTTAAGATGACTATCCACGCAAAACTTGAGCTGGCTGGTTAGTCTAGCTAGGTATGATTACACATTTCACAAAAACTCATATAACAAAAATAAATTGCATGCTAGCTATATTCTACCTATATTCCACCTTGGCTATGTCTAAGGCTATCAACGTAGTTGACTGACAATGGTTTACTGACATTTGTTCACATCTCATCTGTTACAATCAAAAGACTGCTATCATCCATAGGCAACCCATTTACTCATAAGTTCATTTAAAAGACAAATCAAGGAATTCCTGTCATCTTAAATTTGATATGCTAACGATTTCCTGCCACAGGCTAAAAGTTGTTTGTGATTCCATGAAAACACTAAACATCAGTAGATTAGAAAAGATAATGACTGAGCATGTCACAAACTAGTTATAATTTAAATAAGTTAGTAATTAGTACTTTATGCCATTTGTCTACATTTTTGTCATTCATTTTACCTGGCTTATTAACCCAAATGACTAGTCTCTTTTCTGACATTATGTTCATGTTATTTTCTGAACAAAACTACTTTCACTGTTTATGGTATGAGTTGTTATATTGTGGCTTTAACAGGCTGTAATACCATACACAGTGGATTATGAGAAACAGTTCTTGCATTATGACTGCAGTACAAACTCATGTAACTCATTAAAATGATACAGTGCTTACATTGTCACCACCTCTGTTGTCTTATGTTTATTATGTTTATTACCTGTGGGGTCTTCCAGCACTTACCTAAGTAATTGATATATACTCTCAAGATATATGTTTGTTTTACCTAGCTTTCTTCAGTGTATACACTGCTATATACAGTATATAATTGCAAAAACGTAAGTATTTTGTTATTACTTAAAAGTTAAAAATAATATATTAAGTTATCGATTACCTTGCAATATGGAGAGAAGCCAGGCCAGTTTGTCCTTTAGGGGTCTTTAATTCATTGTATTATCCATATTCCAACATCCAAAAGATTCACGGTTTTCTAATTCTTAGTTTCTTCTCCCCTAAATGTTTTTCAGCATTTTGCTGGTTTGCTAATAGTTAGCTTAGCTTTGCAAAGTATTGCCAAAGTGTACAGGCAAGCTTTCTTCCATTCCAGAAACAACTTTATTTCTCCAGGTTATGAGTGTATTGCTATCTTCTTTTCAATTTTACTGTACATGTCGAGCTGGAGCTTGTTTGTTGCCGTTTACCTTTACCTTTGATATTGCCATGTTGGCAGTTACTGAGGGACTATTGCTTGCTCTTTCGCGCCGTCTAGGCAATACTTAGGCAAGCAATTGATATGTGCTCCCTGTTGCTAACGGAGTAGTAGGTAACTGAAGCTTTTATTTTACAGTTTAAATACATGTTACCGTTTTTTTACAGACTTACTAACATGATCTAAAGTACAAGAAAACATTGTCAGTAATGCCCTGATGGACAGGCCGCCACTGACACTCCCACATTACCCAATCCTGTTAACCCCATACACTCCCACTAATGCTACCCAATCCTGAGCCTTACTGCAACAATTGGAACCAGAATTGTACATAACTTTTCAATCCATTTCCTTAGGACAACACATGCGGTTTTCCAATCACGGACCCAGATGATCAGGCAGAGCACTGAACGTTAGGGCCAATGGCAGCCCCCCTAAATGCAGCATCTGGACACAACTTTGGTCCCCTAAGGGAAATATGCAGGCTAACTCTTTGCCTTCCGCAGCACCAGCCGACAGCACATTAGGTTTTTGGCTGGGTCTTGTGACATTTAAGCAATGCACCCTCATCAACGTTTGAAGGGATGCCCAGCTGCCTGGTACACACCCTTGAACAGTGGCCAGGATGTCTCCACACACCTAGTGGAATGGGTGAGCACCCTGTTAGACAACCGTTGCCAAGGAGTTGGCATCCGCAGTCCAGTGAGACAGCCACCACTTGCACAGCTCCCTAGTATGAGCTGTATGGGTAAGCCGACAAAAAAAATATATTTTATATATCATTTCTAAATATTGACACACCCTGCATTTCTTTTTGGCATGCCAGAGGTCTGGATAGCCTTTAAAATGTGTAATTTCAAAACTTATAATATCCCATATAACTCAGGGCAATAGACCGGACTGAGAGATGCTTTTTCAAATCATTTGTTGCTTTACCCTAAATAAAAAAAATAGGAATGTAGTTGGTTCTGCTTTAATCCCACTACTGTAATTACTGCCATCGTTTTTTAAAAACATTTTGGCAAATATTGTTGCAACTTAACACATCGCTCATATACATTTACTTTAAAATAGAAAATGTGTTTTTACTTTTTCTAGTGTAAATTTTTTAAAGCTTTTTGTTTTTTTCTTTCATATTTGATGACATCAAAATGGTTGCCCTTTGGCACTTGCCATACGGTAAACTAAAGTAGCTATCCCTCAGGCTAGTATAGCATAATTTGTCCCCCCAGCTCGACTAGTGAGTATGAGTAAAGTACAATTGGATGCAACTGTTGCTAATAATGTCACTCACTCTTGTCTCTCTCTGCCAATGAAATCTGTCTGGGTGATTTGAAGAGGACAGACCTCAACGTTACGAGCTGTTTACGTGCAGGGAATGCAGCTTTTAAACCTCCGCGGAGGGTCTCGTCAGCCGACATTCATCTAGTTACCAGACCTCGCGAGGTGTATTGTTAGCTCCTGATTTATTACTATAGAGTATGTGTGGAATTGCTGCCCCGGCAAGTTCCTGGATTTCACTGTATCATAAGCTCCTTTTCGCTTTCGTCTCAGTCATAGCAGTTAAGCCTTTTGGGACGCTTCTCCCATTTTGTTGGAGTTTTTGTATGGACTTACGTTGAACCTTTTTTATTTTTCTTTATGTCAAATGGACTGTTATAAATTTTAGGACTTTGAGTTGGATTCCCTTGTTGTATGTTCATTTTCTAAGAACTGAGATTATGATACCAGACACTTTCCTTTTGTTGTGAAGACCGCCAGTTCTGAATGTTATTTGTGCAGTTGTTTCCCTAACCATTCCAACAACATTTTGTATCCGTACACCACAGTACATATAAAAATGGCAATGCTGATAAAAGACAGTACAGTACACAGTATGACAACTAAGACCATTATAAAGCTAGCAACATTCAAAAATGTGAAAGAAATGTGAACTTGCAAATTTAGTAATTTCTTTTCCCTTTTATTAGCGATTCTTGATGCTTTATGTGATACATTTAAAAAAAAATTTAGGCACATGTTCTACTCATTTAAATGCAATAAATATTCAAGGTATCTAAAATAACAATATAGTAATATGTTATAGGTGTGCTGATATTGTGGGCTGAAGGAATCCTTTGGCTTTTCCACCAAGTTATTCCTGTTTGTGTGTTGTCGATGGTTACAAGCTGTTTCCAGTTGGCTACCCTGTCATGAAAACAGTGCCAAACTCAAAGTCATAAAGTTCTTGTTCGGATTGGGTCACATAAATGGTGATTCAGTTCTGCTGTAATATTTGAATACTTTCTGTGCTTTTAGAACGTTTCTGTTAAGTGCCTGTCTGCCCTGTTGGTCATCTTCGTGCTGAGAACTCTTTGCCAAGGCAATCTGTTATTGCAATTTTGTTACTTCAACGTAATTGTAATGTTGTTGATGCAAGCAGGACACAGGCACAGGCAGAATGGAGGACTTGATGAATATGAAATTAAATAAATAAAACGTAACAGTATTTGAAACTAGGAACATGAAAACCAAAAACAATTACAATGGAACCAAATCCAAAGAAGGACCAGCAAGAGGGAAGAAGCAGCCAAAACAGGGAGTGTGATTAGAACCACAGGGCAAGAATGAGAATGGACAGGTGTGTGGGCTTCTAATGAGGGGGAGAAGACATGAACACCGTTCCATGTGGTAATTCCATCATTTTGTCCACCCCCTTTATATACTCATACAGATGTTTAACTGTGCATTAATATACACGTCAATCCTGTCCAGTGCCATGCACAGTCTTTTTGAAAGGCAAAAAAATATTTTCAATATACTTGAAAATGTGTGATTTCATATGAAGACTACATTTGTTGAAGAATTTGCCATTGCTATTTGGAAGTGGTATTCAATAAATGTTTTACATTGGCGCAAAGTACTATACAGAAACTGAGGGATCCCAGTCCTCTTCTGGATGTGCTAGCTAAAGATTACAAAGATACATTATCTTACAAGGCCACATCAGTATTTGTAAATGTTTAGATGACCAGCAGGTCAAAACATAAAGTAGAGTTGCAAGGGGCACTGTGGGAGGAACGAAGCCCTAAAGGCACTCATAACCCCCCCCCCCGCCTGGCCACTTGGACACTGAGGTGGGGGTGAAGACATCTGAGCTGTAATATCTAGTAGTTCTAGGAGTGTAACAGGGCACCAGGAGACTGATGAGGCCCAGTGCCGGTATTAAGATGTAAATGAGGAATGAAAGGTAATAATCTGTACAGACCTTCGGGTCTTCTTGGTCCCCAGCCTTCGCCAGCGGCTTCTACCCACAAGTGCCTTTGCCATGCTCTAGTTAGCAGGTTGACGCCAGTGAGATTCCCTCCCGTAGCCACTGTGGGCTCTCTGTCTCTGGGGTCGCTGGGCCCGCTGCCCATGTATATCAAATGTCCTCGGCAGTCTTACCATGCCTCCGCCGCTCCTTTTATTACACTGTCCCCCAATAAATATCAAAGCCAGACATGGTGGTACGTATGCTGATTATGCGTTGCTCGTCATTCCGTCCTGCAGTGTACATGACTGTCTGGGTGTCCTTCGCGGCAGTAGCCCTGCTTGGGAACCGCTGTTTTCCCCTGACTGTCTGTGGTTTCGGTGTGTGTGTGTGTTCAAACTATTTCTCGTTGTTGTAGGCTTCACTCTCATTGAAGGTGGCTAGAATGTCAAATGTATCATTCCAGATTTTTCTCTTATCTGCCGCGTGGCTTTCCAAGTCATATGCATCGGCGCAAGGTCAACGTGAAACTGATGTGAAATTGTTTTATGTTGAAGTGAATAGTTTGGAAACAGCTTTTTTCAGTAAGCGTTGGCTTTGATATTTTATCCAATGGTTTGCTAAAGTGAACAAATTCTGCATTTTAACATATCCCCCACTTAAGCCTTTTGCCTCTAATTTCCTGTACCTGTATCTTTTCTTCCCAATTTAGTGATTTACAAGTCTTGATTAAGGCAATGCTTCTTGACAGGTACTCCCAGAAGACTTGGAGACCTGGGACAGACAGTCAATGTTGATATACCTGTCTTTTGAAGTACATCCAATGTTGCTGTACTAAATCCTCTGTCTTCTAGGAAGATCTGTAACCGCTTAATCCATTTCTCCTAGTTTGCTAAAGCCCTAGCTGTGGCTTTGACAAAGTCATTTCTAAATGATTACTGCTCCATATGATGAGTGGTCCATTCTCAGACATTGCACATCTCAGACATTCTTTCCAGTAAGGGTTTTTATTTGAGATTAAATATTTTTAGAGGATATACCACATCATTTATTTCCATGCCAACTGTGGTCCCAGAAATAGCCTTGTCCTTAGAAAAGGTATGACACTTCCTGCACCAGCACTCGTTATTGCCGGTCTACTTCCTGCCACCACCTCAATGCCCTTCATTAAACACACATGCACTTGTCCCGTCACCATGTCCGTTACGCACACCTGATTCCTATTCCCATAATCACACCTGGTTCCTATTCCCATAATCACACATGGTTCCTATTCCCATAATCACACCTGGTTCCTATTCCCATAATCACACCTGGTTCCTATTCCCATAATCACACCTGGTTCCTATTCCCATAATCACACCTGGTTCCTATTCCCATAATCACACCTGGTTCCTATTCCCATAATCACACCTGGTTCCTATTCCCATAATCACATCTGGTTCCTATTCTCATAATTACATCTGGTTTCTATTCTCATAATCACACCTGGTTTCTATTCCCATAATCACATCTGGTTCCTATTCCCATAATCACATCTGGTTCCAATTCCTATAATCACATGTGGTTCCCATCCCCATAATAACACCTGGTTCCAATTCCCATAATCAATATCAATATTGATCAATATCAATACAGAATTGAGACAGAACACATGCGCAGAGAGAACAGTGGGTGTTTAATTAAAACAACTAAGACATTGCAAAACTGAAACATACACACTGAAAACAGAACAGCATTACAGCAGTGTTATGGAAACCGAAGTTCATGGGAAGCCTACTGTGCCATAATGTGACAGTGTGTCCAAACCTTTGACTGGTACTGTATGTACAATGCTTTCGGAAAGTGTTCATGCCCCTCTACTCATAATGCCCCACAATGACAAGGATTTTTTTAATTTGTTTACTA
This sequence comes from Novumbra hubbsi, assembly GCA_016801125.1. Taxonomy (NCBI): domain Eukaryota; kingdom Metazoa; phylum Chordata; class Actinopteri; order Esociformes; family Umbridae; genus Novumbra; species Novumbra hubbsi. The sequence goes on from JACXGK010003792.1 coordinate 27,073, forward strand.
AACCAGTGGGCTTCAAACATCTTCTTTATACACAGTCAATGAACTACCTGAAGCTGTCGACTTTCATTTCATTGGTTTCGATTTTATTTTTACCTGTGATGGATTGGAACTGGTGTTTATTATGCTGGACACTAGGCAATGCCTCCCAGAATTGTTGGCACCCTATGTAAATATGACCACACTTTCTCAGCTTGATCGTACACTCTGAAAACATACAGCATTAATGTTATGCCTTAATTGAAAGGGACTCAATAATTTCACTAAGGTACTGTACACGGTATATGGTATACTATGTAAATATAATCTTGTCTGATCGAAACCAAACAATTAAGGTTGAATGCAAAACAAGGTACCCTTCATCACCTGGCTAATATTATACCCACGATGGACCATGGTAGTGGTAGCATCATGATATGGGGATGAAATAAGTGCGGTCTGTGTCAATCATGTTACCCGTTAGTGGGCTAGACATTTTTTACAGGATAGAACTATTTGACATTAGTCAGAAGTTGCATTAAATTGCCTCGGTTGTACACAAAATGCTTTATTTCCCATGTTACATGTGACATTTTATTCATGATTTTTTTAAGTGAAATACATATTTTTATTAGTTGTTTTACAAAGTTACGCTTCCCAATGGCATACAATTGGTTGAATGATCCAGCAATCGTTATTTTACTTGTCACTTTCAGGGAGTCCACAGTAGTGTGAGCAGATATAACGTACAAGTCATGTCAGCTGCACCCCGAAAGTGTAATGTTCACTGAATGGCAATTCCTTTTGAATGGCAAGACCAACATATCCTGAAAGGGCATTATATTGGCTCTATAGCCTTTCACCCCACAAGGCTTTTTCAAATTCTCTGAGAACATGACAGAGTCTTGAAAATTGCCTTTTTTTACAGTAGCTGTGGAAGTATCCTAAAACACGTAATATTTGTTCTTTGTGTGGCCTACCTTAATGTTTTTTTTTCTTGCAAAAAAACATTTTAAGATTGCTCACGAATCATATATTCCTGCCACACATTCACTGCCAATGTAAGAGTTGAGAGATTGTGGCACAATTAGAAATGCATTGAAAATGACTTTTCATAATTGTGATCTTGGCTTAGATATTATCATTTGATATTTTATGTGGATCTCATGAGAATATGCAATGCCTTGTCATTATGATAATGGTTTACTGTGACCCTCATCTGTTGGCCTATTGATCAGTTTGTTTCCTGTCATCTCTCAGTCCACCCTCGTTCAAACTAGAACACAGGATGAGCACGGCTGTTATTTAAAGCCATGGCACAGCTCTCTTATTTAGAGTCATGGCATGGTCAAATACACTAGGGGAATACAGTGCCATTTCATGTTGATTGATGTTGGTGCTAGCAAGAATCTGCTATTCCAAAAACACCTTCTGGGATTTTGTTAAAAGGATAAGGCTCTGGTAGTGATGAAAACACAGATGGCAAAAATGATTGCCCGCTCACCAAAAAACGGACTAACACGCTCACACACAAAGCCAATCGGCACACATAATTTCTGTTGTACTTTTTTTGCAGTTTCTGGGTTTTCCCAAAATAACACTCTTACTGTCTCTGATGGTTCATGTACCATTTTCACCCCCATTCATGTGTTCAGCCTCTAGCTGAGTAGTGGATAGGGGTGTCCCACAAACTTGAATAATCCTGGCTGTATCTCAGTCATAAACCTTCACCCGTGGAATACGTTTTCATCAGGGGGTGGAATGATTGGGGAGAGAAATCAATGTCCAGTGCGGGCTTTCTTCAGGAGTTGTCAGCGTGCTTGACATTAGCCTAACATTAGGCTGTAACTGTGTGGAACTGAAAATTACTTCTAAAGCAGATGGGCATTTTTAATTTTGGTCCCAAAAAGGCTAACATTCCCATGTTAATAGCAGACATGTATTGACATTCACTGATGTTGATTGTTTTATTTCTCTAAGGAGGAGAGTTTGCTCCAAGGATCTGGCCTGTACTAAATTGGCAGAGGCCATGCTACGTAGACCAGATGGCAGTACACATATGCTTTGCGTCTGTTTGGCCAGGTACACTGATGAATACTTTGGAGGGTAGGCCTACCTTTTCTGGCATGAAAAGGGATCTTGTACACCTTAAATTCTCGTATCTGACAAGTCCCAGTTTCTATGAATTGTTAGACTAACCTGTTTTACGGTGGTGGTGGACTTGTATAACAGTTCAAATCCCTTTCAGTGAATATTCTGAAAGTAGCGTCTGTTTACGGGTGTTGTGCAATGACTTGATTTGTTATTTACTTCTTGTTATAAAGCTTACAAGATAATTAGCAGAGTTAGACCTGGTCCATGGATAAATGCACAGGAGTGGCAGTGGCTCACTCACTACCTGGCATTGAGTATGCAACGTAAAGACCTTATTGTGTGGAATATGAATGTCTTCCTCTATTAGGCGCAGGGAAAGACTTCATCAACACACATAATGGAAGAGATGATCTGACTGACTCTGCTTGATTATAGACAACGGAGTGACAGCAAGTAATTGGGACTCAGCAAGGCAGCTCATAGCTGTTAATAAAACACTGAATACGTGCATAAGACCCCGCCATTACCTTGCCGGCACATTTGCTGATGTTCAGTGTTACAATGCGAAATCTGTATGCCCCCGCACATCTTATGTTTTTGCCTTTGAAGAAATCTATCCGATTGCCCACACACACTCACAAGAACAGGCATTGTTCTTCCTCTGTCACACACCGGAATGCTAATCACGGCAATGACTTTTCATATTTATTTTGCATTTAATTCACTTACATGGCAATGCGAGGACAGGCAGATGCTTGCTTGCATGCATGCGTTAAATGTGCTGTGTCTGGGGAAAGCCAAAAGCAGAGGAGACCTGTACTGCGCCCTGACAGCTCTGATAAACCCACCGAGTGGAGAGGGATTTGGCTGGTGCCGCTACAAGGTTGCGTTGGGACACGTCTCTTTATTTCCCCTTCACAGGCAGCCCTCTTAATACTAGATGACTTGCCAGAGGCCTGCTTTGATACCAGAATATTAGCAGGAAATGATGTCTCCTTCTGCCATCAGAGCTCAGGCTGGCTAAGGATCACTCACACAACTCCAGGTAGCATTCCCACTCAGAACTACGTGAGGCTATAAGCTAACGCAGGCTTCATTATCATGTCTGGCTCTCTGTTTGCACCTTACTACACTAGGCCATATGCCCCCGATTTACACAAAAATTCACGAGAGTATTTTGGAACAACAACACATTCCTTTTATCAAATTTGCATACAATAAACACTGAATGAACGTGTGGAGAAAAAAGAGAACATATTTTTTTCTCTGACTAATGGGGAATGTTATTCCAATATGTACATACGTATATCTGTGAGTCCACTGGGCTCTTTTAACCTTGACCAAAGGACAGGCATGTCACCTTGGCAGCGTGGAGTGGTCTCTTACGGCCCCTTATGGGATGTTGATATATGAGAGACTTGTTTTTAAGTGATGTTTTGCTCTGCTGAGACTGCGGAAACACAATGTGGGGTCTACATGTTAGGTCAGAGGAACTGTTTTTGTCTGACACTTCTCTGATAGAGAGTTGCTCTCTGACTTGTGAGAAGTGGGACTTCTCTGATTCACTCCAACCACTGGCCTCTCAAAGTGTCCAGTAAACCAGGGTTTCTCAAATCTCCATTTTACATTGTCGGTGACCTACATAAAGCTGTTGACATCAATTAAATTGTTTTCAATTGAAAAAACTACTGAGTAAACGGCATGTGACATGTCTCCTGAAGCCATCTGAGAGCATGAGGGAAAATATGATCTGGTCTTTTGAGACCAAAATCTATCAGGTCTGAATGCCAAGCAGTACATCTGTCAAAAACAAGGACATTTCTGGCTTATACCATAGCTACAATTAAGCATGATGGAGGGAGCGTCATGCTATGGTGTTGCTTTTCAGCTGCACAGACTTGAAGACTGGTCATGATAAAAACAGATCCAGACCACAATGGGGGGTTATCTTATCTCTGCAAAGAGGTGGCGAAGCTCTGTTGAAGTGGCCATTGGGCTCTTGGTCACCTACCTGAGTAAGGCCCTTCGTGCCCAGTTACTAAGTTGGATTGTCAGCTTTAGGAAGAGTAGTGGTGGTTCCAAACGTCTTCATTAATAATGGAGCCAACTCTGCTCCTCAGAACCTTCAATGCATTATCAATTATTTGTATAACTGCCCCCAGATCCATTACTCAACATTTAAGTTCTATTGGCAGCTCAAGGTTGATAAAAGGAAACATGATGTGTCTGAGCTCAATTTGGAGTGTCATGGCAAAGGGTCTGTATTCGTCTGTACATGTGTTTAATTCTTAAGTGTTTTTGCTTTGTGATTTTGCAACATTGTTTGTAGATTGAGGGCAACAATATATTTAATTTGATTTATGATCAAATTAAGTTGATAATACAACACCATGTGGAGAGAGTGAGGAGGTCTGAATTATTTGCGAGGGAGCTGTACATACAGTGGGGAGAAAAAGTATTCGATACACCGCCGCAGGTTTTCCTACTTACAAAGCATGTAGAGGTCTGTAATTTTTATCATAGGTAAAAAAATCCAGAAAATCATTTTTAAATAATTAACTTGCATTTTATTGCATGACAGAAGTATTTGATACATTAGAAAATCAGAACTTAATATTTGGTACAGAAACCTTTGTTTGCAATTACAGAGATCATACGTTTCCTGTAGTTCTTGATCAGGTTTGCACACACTGCAGCATGGATTTTGTCCCACTCCTCCATACAGACCTTCTCCAGATCCTTCAGGTTTCGGGGCTGTCGTTGGGCAATATGGACTTTCAGCTCCCTCCAAAGATTTTCTATTGGGTTCAGGTCTGGAGACTGGCTAGGTCACTCCAGGACCGTGAGATGCTATTTACGGAGCCACTCCTTAGTTGCCCTGGCTGTGTGTTTCGGGTCGTGGTCATGCTGGAAGACCCAGCCACGACACATCTTCAATGCTCTTACTGAGGGAAGGAGGTTGTTGGCCAAGATCTCGCGATACATGGCCCCATCCATCCTCCCCTCAATGCGGTGCAGTTGTCCTGTCCCCTTTGCAGAAAAGCATCCCCAAAGAATGATGTTTCCACCTCCGTGCTTCACGGTTGGGATGGTGTTTTTGGGGTTGTACTGTAATCCTTCTTCTTCCTCAAAACACGGCAAGTGGAGTTTAGACCTAAAAGCTCTATTTTTGTCTCATCAGACCACATGACCTTCTCCCATTTCTCCTCTGGATCATCCAGATTGTCATTGGCAAACTTCAGACGGGCCTGGACATGCGCTGGCTTGAGCAGTGGGACCTTGCATGCGCTGCAGGATTTTAATCCATGACAGTTTAGTGTGCTACTAATGTTTTTCTTTGAGACTGTGGTCCCAGCTCTCTTCAGGTCATTGACCAGGTCCTGCTGTGTAGTTCTGGGCTGATCCCTTACATTCCTCATGATCATTGATGCCCCACGAGGTGAGATCTTGCATGGAGCCCCAGACCAAGGGTGATTGACCGTCATCTTGAACTTCTTCCATTTTCTAATAATTGCGCCAACAGTTGTAGCCTTCTCACCAAGCTGCTTGCCTATTGTCCTGTAGCTCATCCCAGCCTTGTGCAGGTCTACAATTTTATCCCTGATATCCTAACACAGCTCTCTGGTTTTGGCCATTGTGGAGAGGTTGGAGTCTGTTTGATTGAGTGTGTGGACCGGTGTCTTTTATACAGGTAATGTGTTCAAACAGGTGCAGTTAATACAGGTAATGAGTGGAGAACAGGAGGGCTTCTTAAAGAAAACCTAACAGGTCTGTGAGAGCCAGAATTCTTACTGGTTAGTAGGTGATCAAATACTTATGTCATGCAATAAAATGCAAATTAATTACTCAAAAATCATACTATGGGATTTTCAGGATTATTGTTTTAGATTTCCTCTCACACAGTTAAAGTATACCTATGATAAAAATTACAGACCTCTACATGCTTTGTAAGTAGGAACACCTGCAAAATCGGCAGTGTATCAAATACTTGTTCTCCCCACTGTAGTTACACTCTGCACATAAGATATTTTTATGTCAAGAATCATTGGTTAGTCATCATGTGATCTGATTATTTTTCATTTCTCATAATTTGTTCTTCAAAGCGATACTGCAGTTGGGATCGTGTGATTCTGAGAGAGAGCTGAATCAGCATTGTTCATGGCCATGCGAATGGGTGTTTGGGAAAACAAAATGATGATGTAGATCATTAACTTGTAATTCAGTTCATAGTTTCATGCATGTCATCAACTGTAATGTGATTTCCTTCGAAATGGTAATATTACAGATGTAACATTCACTCATACACCCTACTTCTACATAGACTACTTTTTTGCAGTAACCCTATTATAAAAATATAGAATACACTATGATCTAAGAACATTTTTTATAGATATGGTTTAGTTCCAAATATTACATATGTAAATCGTTAAGCCAATATACTGTCTCCATATTGATCACATATTTCTAGTTCCCCATGTTGACCAGTATATAATCCATAATGTCTGCATTTTGTCTACAATATTTTCCCGATATTGACCACATATTTTACCCATACTGTTTTATCCCCATATTGTTCACTATATTTTGTCCCATTTATTTACTGTAAGCACCTTTTGGGGAAAAAAAGAGCGACATATTTTCCTGAACACTCTCCCAGTATGAGAATAGGATAATAAACAACAGAGAAACAAGTTTTTTCCTCAAGTGATAAATGGAGCCTGGCATGAATTACATCATTGGGCTCCTGGCAATTTTAATTTCACTTTGTGTGCTAGCAACACTGGAAGCTGAGCATTGTGAGAATGGAATGATTGCATGGAGAGAGGAAACAACTTTGTCTATGTCTGAATGTGTTTGTGTGCCACATCACATTCACTCCTCGTTGTGTTTGTTAGAGAGAGAGACAGAGAGAGAGGAAACAGTGTGTGCCGTATCATCCCACCAGACCCTATATTACTGTTATGGGTCATTTCGTGGTTATTTCACTACAGTATTATATTTTCAGTGCTTTAACATTGTGACACATGCTAGTGCTGATATCTGGTCTAAATATTGCATGTATTAATGCTGCTTCGAATGGATGGAAGTCGCCTCTTGCTTTAATGGATGTCTTACAAGTCACAAGCCATGGGGAATTCACATGGAGGGATACAACGGATGTTGTTCTGCCGGAGAATGTCATAAAGTACATTTCCCAATCACCTTCATACAGCCCTCTTTAATACACCCGTTGAAACATTGTAGAGTAAATGAAAACACACCAGAGGACCAAACAGACCTAGTTTGTCTCATAGCTAGGGATGTCACCAGACTTACAACACACTCAGGGCTCAGCCAGGTCATCATGGGATGAGCGTGCGGAGGTGTTCTGGTGACAGCCCGCTCATAGTTTTGGCAGTTATACAACAATGTGCCCTTTAATTAAATCCAGTAATGGTTGCTCACCGAGACAGGTTTAAAGTGAGAAGACAGTGTATTAAAAAGCTGTTATTAGAATTGATTCAATCATTTTAGACAGCTAACCCCCTGGTTTGTCTAAGAGATTTGGATTTTGGTCCCACATTTGTGTTAAAGACATTGTCACTTCATTATAATGTGAGCAACGCAGCTTGACAAAAAGGACTTCAATAATTTACTGATAAAGGATGACTGCAAATTTACAGAGAGGAAAAGGTTCAATAGTCAAAAATATTATAAATGTCAAAAGACAATGTTCTTCTTCGTCTCTACTGTGAAATTGGGGAGGGGACTGTTTATCTCTCGACACTAGCCAATATCTCAGACACCACTGGCCTGATATAAACAACAACTGGTTGACTGATGCCTTTTGCAGTAGAGATTTGGCATTTACAAAACCTTGAATACGCTGTCTTGACTACCCTGACGCCCCCAAGTCATAAAATGCACAATGCCTCACAAAAGTACTCACCCACTTGGACATTTCCATGTTTATTGTGTGACAACATGTAATTATAAGGGATTTAATTAAGAGTGTTTGCCACTGATCAACACAAGAAAGTCCATTATGTCAAGGTGAAAAAATAAACATGCTAACTAAATTAATTACAAATACATAACAGAAATAATTGATTGCATACGTTTTCAAACTTTTTGCTTTGACAAACTGAATTAGCTTTTTATAGAAGTTACGTAATTACTCGAATGAGTCCTTATGAATAGTTGAGCCCACTGTCCAATCAAGGTCTTTCACATTATTTCAAAATAGGCTGCTAGTCAGAGAGGCCTCCAGAAGACTTAAGGCAACTCTAAAAGGGTTCCAGGTGTCCACAGCTGCGCTAAGGGACTCTGTGAAGAAGCTGTGCTTGACACTTTGTGAGATGGCCAAAGTGTCAAATATTAGGTAAAGTTTGCCTGTAGTGGATCCTATGAACTAATAGAGCTTTTTGGTCCAAATGCTAATTGCTGTTTTTGACACAAGCCTACCGTGATACAAGGTGGTGGCTGCATATTGCAATCGAGATGCTTCTTAACACCAGGGACTGGGCGACTGGTCAGGATTTAGGGAATGAGCATAGGAAAACACAGAGAGCTCCTTGCAGAAAACATGATCCAGAGCAGACAAGTGCTCTGACTGTGGCAAATGATCAATGCACACAGCAAGGTCAATGCTGGACTTGTTTCAGAAACAAATCTGTTAATGTACATCAGTCGCCTCAGTCAAAGGTCGAACCTCAATCCATTTGAAATATGTGGAAAGAGTTACGAGTGTTGTCAACCAATGATATTTTGAAAGGAACTGTACTACATCTCTCCTATTTCTGAATAGAAAGCACTTACTTCAGGAAGAAAGGGAGAAAGATTGTCTTAGATATAGTCTACAAATAATTGTCTACAAATACACTACAAACACTAATCCTCTGACACCTAATGGTCAATCTTCAAGAAAATGTAGTTGCCACGTTTATAGACAAAGATTGAAATAGCTTGCAGATGAATACGTAAAACAAGAATCAATAGTAAATGTACATCATGACATGGTCTGGCAAATTCATCAATATTTCATATTGTAATTACATTTGCTACACTCGCAAACACCACTATCCTAATTTTTACCCAACTAATGTGAATGGTACATCCCGCCACTGGCATTTACACATTTACAATTATTAGTAAAACATGCCCAGCTACTTTAACCTGCCTTTAGGGGTCGCTGACAAATCAGTAGAACTGTAGGTTATTCGTTTGTTTTGTCTTAACAAAAATGATAATGCAAATGTTTATAGATGTGTTTTAGATTTGGTGATTGAATATCTTTGTTATTTCCAGGTAACCATCTTCGCTTATGTCCTCAAGGCAACACCTGTTGCACCTCGGAAATGGAAGACAAGTTTGGCCAACAGAGCAAGTTGGAGTTTGAGAACTTGGTTGATGAAACTAGTCATGATTTACGAAGCACCTTTGTCTCCAGACATAAACGGTTTGACGGTAAGACACGTTTTTCAGAACTTTGTTTTGTTTATTTGTGTGTCCTTTTCCTTAATTGTTCACACAAATTTTGGGGACATTTTAGGTACATTGTGTGTACACAACTACTAGAGACCACTTTTGTGGATCCTGAAGGTTTTTTCTGTGAATTAGGCAGTTAGCTAACAATTGTATTTCCAATTTAGCTGACTCGCTAAAGAGCACGTTTAAATAGAAACCACTTAGCAAGAGACGGTGAGTACCCCTTTAAATCTGACAAGCATGGCCCCTTGCACAACAGATTGAGAGCTGGAACCCTGAGCAGAGTGAATCATCCACCTCAAATGAAGCTTCTAGTAGGTTTGCCGCTGCTATATGTGCCTTCCTGACTTAACCCTGCATTTTCTCTCTTGAGCTTAGAGAATAGAGATTCTGGAGAGAATCTTTTCTTTGCAGAGATAAAAACAAAGCAATTACAGCTCAACTTCCACACACTTCATACTGAGCCTCCTCAAGGGAAGCCCTGGCAAATTATGGTTTAATGAAAAATAACACACTTCTCTGTGTTGACACACTCAACACGATGGGCAGCAGCGCCTCATCAAGACTATGGTGGAGATAGAGGTGTGAGGAGATGGAGGTGTAGTGAGGGGATAAAGGTTACCCCTTAGAATGTTACTGAGGCATCAGATAGGACATTTTGTGCAGGAGAATCTATGACCTGCGTCATAATTTAACATCTAATAACATGACTCCACAATGTTTGTAAACATACGCAATCATAAATGACCATAATATTCTGAAAGTTCTTAGTAAAGGTAGCTACTCTTTTATCACAAGCTTAACATTTAAAAGGTCATGCGTTTCATTGCCTAAGTGAATGTGTTTGTAATTAATCAGTAGCGCTACGAGCTTGAGTATGAAGATGAACAAGTAATGCCATAGTAATCTATATTCCAGAGTAATACCCTTTATTTTAATCAAGTAATAAAGATAGAATACATAACATAGTTACAGTACATATGAGTATGATTCAACATACTCCCAAGTAGTCTAGAAGTCTACAAGTATAATATAAATATCTAAGATACACTATTGCATGGAGGTGTGCTAAAATAGACTCCTAGAACTTTGTCAAGCTTCCTTATATATCCCAAAAAGACAGACCAATTCCAAACTCCCCCACTGCATCTAGGATAGGATCGCCTCACATTGGCTAAACCAATGAAAACCAATGAACCTACATTCACATATTTACATTTTAATATGGGACGTACATTAAAATACCAAACATCAGTGCAGCTAATCCAACTAAAGTCATATTTCTACTTTTTGATTTGTCCCTCCACACACCTGGTTCATCTTGGTGAATGGATCTACTTTGGCCCCCCCCACGTGTATGTCTGTTCCTTTCATGTAGCAAATAGGCCCATTGGTGTGAGATTAGGATGTCCCGCTGAGTTGAGACGCCAGACAGCAGGGCACCTTCGCCAACCTTCCAAAACACATCTTTTATTACACTACAGAGGTAGAAATCCTGTCACATAACCATCCCCATGTCCCTGTCAGTTTCAGTTAGCGGCCCATTATAAAATAATATATCAGTATATGAGAATATGTAGGGAGAAAGTTTTATTGTTTTTCCTATCATAATTTGTGTTTTTGAGCAACAGTATGTTGTGCTTCTGTTTGGGTTCTATTTGATTTGCTTCAGTTGGTTCACTGTCAACACAGGGGATGCAAGGAGTGTGTAAACATTAAGCCAAGAAGCTGTGCACTTGATTCAACAGTGCTCTCTTCGCTTTGAGTACCTATGGGCTTCCATAAATTACTCCACAGTGAGAGCGCAGTGCTCCTTAAGAACAATGAGCTTAGCCCCTCTTCCATTCATTCTTAACCCTCTTCCTTTCTCTCTCTCTCTGAAGTAGTGTGACTGGAAAACAACTGGCCACCTTTATCTTAGTAATGATTGTTGGAATATGCTAGTACACTAGAGTAGGTTTATCTTAAGAATGAGTTTTTGAATGCACTACACTAAGGTGGGCTAATCTTAGTAATGAGTGTTGGAATACGCTTGTAAAGTACAGTAGGCTAATGTTTATAATAGGTTTTGGAATACGCTAGTACACTACAGTAGGCTAATGTTAATAATACATTTTGGAATACGCTAGTACACTACAGTAGGCTAATGTTAATAATAGGTTTTGGAATACGCTAGTACACTACAGTAGGCTAATGTTAATAATAGGTTTTGGTATACGCTAGTATACTACAGTGGGCAAATCTCAGGAAAACTACAACAGAACCACATGGACATAGAAATGTAAAGACTGGCAATGCACGGGCCGAGACCAGCCGCTACATTGTGCACCAAAGGAACAGATTAAAGCTTTGTATTTAACATCTTTTTTAAAATACAATACATTTCCAACAGACAAATTATTAGAAGGTACACCTTTTGTTGCCATGCTTGCTAAAATTAGGGGACATAAAACATTTTTAATTGGAGCTATGACAGCCCGTCAAAAATATTTTCTAATTGTTTCGTAATAATGTTTTACTATGAAGGAAGATTTTAAATAATCGTCAATGATCTTTTGTGAATATTATCATTGGTGTTTATTCTCCACCTGTCTGATCGGAACAGAAGATACACTATCAGGAATGAGGACATCATTTTTGTAGCTTGAAAAAAGTGTAAGCACCATTAGTATCATGAAAACACTCTGTTTAATACACCACCATTTTACAGCTAAGCAATATGCCAAATGCCATTGTGTTTCTTTTGACCCCCTTTATAAAATCAGCATCTTCACTTGGTGCCTTAAATGTATTTTTATGAAACTGTAATTGGCCCCCGTAGAGAATGACTGATCTCTAAAATGGCTTAAGTGCTTAAGAATAATGCATAACAATGGTATAATAATGGCCCCGAAGTGCAAACCACGATTATGAAAAATAACTTTCTAAGAGCTTATAGGTTATGTTTTTTATTCACCAGGTCAGAGCCTACTTTGGATGATGACATAAAATATTCATGTGAGATGTCTTCATTAAACCTGCTCCTCTATAGCTCTCAGCTTGGTAATTTGTAACACACAAGTTGTTGGGAAATCTCAAGAAAAGTCTTCCACTTGACATTCCACCATATTGGATTTTAAACTTTGGCCTACCCAGAAGTAGACCAGGCAGTGGAATTGTATAAGGTTTTAAAATATAAAAGATTTTCAAAGATTTATGGAAACAGATAGGGACTTTGTTTCCCTAGTTTCAAGTGAAAAGCAAAGAGAAGTGCTTTGACAGGACTCAGTGGGAGTTGCCCTCCCCTAGGAGTGGGACAGCCAAGACACCAGAAGTGGCAGAATGATGGACTTGGTCAGGGATGTAGCATTGGAGCTCTGCCTGAGGGGTTGTTCTCGTTGCTGGGATGATCTCAGAGTTTTCTTTGATGTAAGACCATTGTCACTCTTTTCACACATTTTACAAACTAAACTTCTCAACTTTTGAGTGTTTTGAACCCGTTCCCCTTCAGCAAGTGGCATGAATCACAATGACAACTCCTGAACGGTCCATCGTTACCTATACCTTATCTGAAACAGTGGGTTATTGAATTACAGCCTGTAACTCAAATGATTGCAGATTTGCTCAGAAACTCAATGTCAGAACGTCAGTTGTTCTCTTTTCCCGGAAAACAAAAATCTTTAGCACGCGTGCCATTCCTGGAAGTGAGCATGAATAAATAAATAAGTGTTATTTTGATCGCTTCTGTCAGGGAAAGTGAATGTCGTGAGAGTAGAAGAAATCTCAACGGATGAGAATGGGGGAAGTAAATGGGGTTTGTCCAGCAGCACTTACACCAATGGCTCCAGGCAGCCCTTTACCTCTGGGGGCCCCCTGCCACTCTCAATCATTCTATCAGTGTCAGGATCCACAGTGTGCCGGTGTCCATGCTCCAGCTTTCTTCACGTTGCAAGCTGGACAGGAGACACCAAGTCTAGAGATGGTCCCCGATGACCAGCAACACAAGAAACATGACACCTCACTATTTGGATTCTGATTTTATTATGTGTTGGTTATCTATCTATTCAATCGCTTCAGAAAAATGTTCAAGCCAGGAGAATTCTAGTTGTTTTAGCCAGGTCAACTTTTACCTTCCTGGCTAATGAATATTTCCAACCTCTAGAATTTATTTAAGGGATTGAATGATGGAATCAGGGGTCAAACATATAACGTACAACTATTAGAAAGATTTAATTTGTCTAAAATCCCCCGTCATGGCTGGGATTTTAGCTTGGATACACCATGAAGCTTGACATGTTTGAAGTTGTTTGAAACAACATTAAGATTTACATTCACCCGGGCTACAATAATTTATCCCACAAGATTGAGTAGGAGGACACTGGACAAGAAAGCCTTATCTGCTAATCTACGGAGCTAGCTGCCTTATTTAAATGCTATTTATCATGTATTTATCACTTGTTTTTCTAGGTTCCACCCACACATTGTGAGCATTTATGTATTTTTTTCACTCTTTGTGATCTTCACCATGATCTTCACAGTAGCTGACAGAGCAACCCACGCACTCCTGACACCACAGCCTATGTGTCACAACCGTAGTGGTGAGAGAGGGCACTGTTGATGTTCCAGGCGGACATATCCAACATCTCCACCCAAGATATCGCCTGCTTGATCTGTGAGCCAGCTATAACAGAGAGCTTGAATAGATTAGACCATTCTCTCAACTACCTTTATCAATAATACAGCCTCTGTTAGTGTGGTTTATTACGATGTTCTGCACTGGCGAATAGTTAAAATACGCATAGCGCATTTTTCAGTGGCTTGCATTAACCCATGTCCCAGGATCCCAGAAAAATACTGTGTTGATCTGAGAAATGAAAGAAATAACAGACTTGCAGATTTCTCTGCCGTTTAGCTCATTAAATGCTGAGGTGGGGTTCTTAATTACTAATCAATGTCCTAGCCCTACACTGACCACTAATGCCCTGGTGATGTCGACCTACACAGAATATGAATGTAGTGAGACCCACCCAATCGATTCCATCTAGATCCACAGACTCTTAAACAACCCTATTTCTGTGGTGCAATGCTTTTAGTTGGACCTTTTTAGTTGGACCTTTCAATTTCTTTTTTTCGTTTCTCGCACTTAGAAATGAGTTGCATCCAGCCCTCACTCCCTTCAGATCTTGCCGAGGTCTGTCTTTTCTATGGTCAATGCTTTTTTTCCCCGGCCATTTCTCTCTCCTACTTGAATTCCCATTGAGACAGAAAGTGATATGTTGTCATGTTCACGGTGTCATCATTATCCTGATTCTTCCATATCGGTGGATCAATGCGACTTCCAATGAGCTTCCTTAATATAAAGAGGTGTTTGTCGATTGTCATATTACCTGCCTGCGATCGCATTTCCATTAGCCCTCATGGGGACGGACACTGGGCTGTACCAGTTACACCCGTTCAAGGGATGTATAATTCAGTCTCGTGTTCTACTTAGGTTTTTTTTTCTTCTTCTTTTTTTTTTATTTTTTTTTACAAGCAATCGATTGTCAGAGCCCACGCCCACAGCCCACGCCCACAGCCCACGCCCACAGGCCACGCCCACAGCCTTCGTGCCCCAGTACGTGACTCACAGCAGCAGCCCCAGAGGAATAATCTCCAGGCATGCATGGGATAAAAGGTCAGGCTGTCATGTTCGCAGCAACAGAGGCCCTCCTCCTAGACGCCTTCCCATCCCTCAGACAGCCTCCTCCCCATCTGACAGAGGGCCTCCTCCTAGACTCCTTCCCATCCCTCAGACAGCCTCCTCCCCATCTGACAGAGGGCCTCCTCCTAGACTCCTTCCCATCCCTCAGACAGCCTCCTCCCCATCTGACAGAGGGCCTCCTCCTAGACTCCTTCCCATCCCTCAGACAGCCTCCTCC
>JACXGK010003793.1:0-19192 GCA_016801125.1 Novumbra hubbsi
GTGAGTTTAAAGATGTTTGGCTGGATGTGAGTTGATATATCTCAACACTAGAACTCATCCTGCTGCATTAAGAAGCACTATCCAGTGAGTTTAAAGATGTTTGGCTGGATGTGAGTTGATATATCTCAACACTAGAACTCATCCTGCTGCATTAAGAAGCACTATCCAGTGAGTTTAAAGATGTTTGGCTGGATGTGAGCTGATATATCTCAACACTAGAACTCATCCCTCTGCTGTCATTAAGCAGAAAGGGACAGTGGCAGCCTTACAAGCCCAACTTATATCATGAATATATATCATTACCTTTCTTTATCCATTTTCCTCTTTCTACGAAACATAGATTGTACATCTGAATGTGTTGATGCTCAGCTTGACTTCAACATCAACATTTGGTCCTCAGGCACAAGCAGCATACAACACATGCTGATCGCTAGAATCAAGCATAGACAAAAAACGCTTTCTTGTATAAGCACAAATGCAAACAAACACTCCCGCAAAATAAAAAAATAAAAAAACAGTTCATCCGACATGGATGAAAACACCAGTGGATTTTGGATGACAGTCTGCACTTTAACCCCACAGTAAATGTGTAGTATCCCATAATAGGATTTAGAATACCGAGCCAAAACAGCCAAAACCAATGGTCACAGTCCAGATACTTCTGGAGTTCAATGTAAGGACAGTTAACAGAAGTCTCAGTAGATTGATGGGATGCGTTATAATGCACCGTAGTGGGAAGCCCATGACCCAGAAGGAAAAGAAAGACAGAAACAGCATGCTGGGATTGTTGTTTTGAAACAGTGCCAAGTCAAATGGCTGTCATCGACCCACAGATATAGCACGTCAAGACTGGCATTTCTCTGACAACAGCATGACTGCAGCTTGGCAAGGAGGACTTTTAGCAAAGGGAATCAATCCAACACAGACAATTATTACAGAGTTTACGTTATTTTGGGGTTGGGTAAGAATTTGTAGATATTGTAAATATTGTAGATTTGTTTGGGAACTTTTTGCAAAGCATTTTGGCCACACATGAAACCTAGGTGAACCAAGGTAAAATAAGTGAACTGTTTTACTATAATATTCATCTAACAAAAAGGCTACAGCACAAAGCTTCCCGTGAATAGCAAAACCTTTGTAACGTAAAGGAAATGCCTGTTACCTGGTTGACAGGGCACAGAGTGACCCTATAGCCACCACATATTTGGCTGGGCCCCAGCCCACATACTCAAAGGCCATGGGCAGGGGGCTCTTCTCGTCCAGGAGGTAGTAGGGCATCATCAGGGTGAGGGCAGCAGACACACCAAAGTATGCCAGGAAGCACACCGTCAGGGACACCACGATGCCAATGGGGATGGCTTTCTGTGGGTTCCTCACCTCCTCACCTGGTGCACACACACACATCTGGAGATTCACACACACACCTGGAAATTCACACACATACACATATGGAGATTCACCCACACACACATCTGGAGATTCACACACACATCTGGAGATTCACACACACACCTGGAAATTCATGCACAAACACATGTGGAGATTCACCCACACACACATCTGGAGATTCACCCCCACACACATCTGGAGATTCACACACATACACATCTGGAGATTCACACACACATCTGGAGATTCACACACACACACACACATCTGGAGATTCACACACACACATCTGGAGGTTCACACACACACACACACATATGTAGATTTACACATACGCGCACATCTGAAGATTCACACACACACACACATCTGAAGATTCCCATCAAATTCACATCTGCCTACTTAATTATTGTCAGTGTTTTGATCAAGGTCGATTTGATGCACTTGTCCTAAAAGACACACCTGTCGTTGCAATGCAGTCAAATCCCACAAAAGCGTAGAAGCAGGTCGCAGCTCCAGCCAAGGTTCCACTGAAGCCGAAAGGCATGAACCCTCCTACGCCGTAATCACTGGTGACATTAGCAGCTGCCGACAGGTTCCTGAAAGACATGCGACGCACGTTCCACCTTGACACCTTACTGACACATTTACGTCTCCAGGTTTTTAACATGTCAGACGTTCTCCTAATAAGACATATACATCGCTGTGGTCATGCATATTCTTTTGTAAACTAACATATGTCGATCAGACGGTAAGCAGATGATAGGAGAGATGTTGTGTCATGAGGGTCTCCAATTGGTTTCATGTGCCCAGTTGGCAAAACCTGGGTCACATCCGGAAATCATCCGGCAAAAAACTTGCCTCATCAAAGCTAGGTCAGCTCCTGTCCTTACCGTTTGCCAATGGTGACGTTGATGAGAGTTTCTTCTGAGATCTTCCAGTTGTGCGTGTCTCCCTTCACGAAGCCAGAGACGATGACGAACAGGAGCACCATCACATTGACAGCAGTGAAGACCTTGTTCACCCAGGCTGACTCCTTCACTCCGAATGACAGGAGGCCTGAAACGGGGAGCGACACAGTTGACACCGCCCAACATACTCCCCGGTCCTACATGATTACATGCGTAAGGAGGCAATAATGTTCATGGTATGTGGAGTACATCCTGTTACGCATCTCCATCACATGCATTTAATGAAGATCTTATAAATGTCGTCTTCCCTCGGGTTTAGTGGCTGTCACTATAACTGATCTGAGGTAATGGGCTTGTTGTTACAGTGTACTTAAATTACATGTCTTTGGTGTTATGTTTTGCAACATTTCTGCACATTTTGGCAGGTGCACCAAACCAAACGGTATTTCATTGCAATAATATAACCCCAGGAACATCACTACCCCCTGATAATAAGACCTTTGGAACAACAAACATTGCCTCGCTATAGAGGTCTGCCTGTCGAACACTGGAGTTATCCAATCGCAGCAGTGTAGACCATTTGGCTCAGTAGCAGATGAAACACATGATGACATTTTTCAGTCACAGACTATTTCACAGAGAGGGTGTTGTTGACATCTACGCACCATTTCCTCTTAAAAGGAACCCCTCTCCAGGCCCCGTCAGGCTCCTGCATTGTACCCAACGGTGCCAACTACAGAGGGCTTTTCTGTTCTGCCCAGGCGAGTGGGACACCGTTGCCAGGGTAACCGAGGCTGACACATTCAGAGGGCCTGTCCGCCTTGTACGACATATACGCATCGCGACTCGTCACAAAACATTCTGACATCTCTTGTTCGTTTTCAAAAGTTGAAAAAAATGTTGCCGCATCGATGAGCGCCCGCTGATTTGGAATTGATACCATTCCAGCATCTAAACATGGTGGGATGTAGTCTAATGACCCTGCTACACAATATGCATGGGTTTTAGGCACTGACATCAGCCACAAAGGTTCTGTTAAACCAATGAAAGCTGCAATGCTGATGGCAACACAGATCTACACATGTA
Source organism: Novumbra hubbsi (assembly GCA_016801125.1). NCBI lineage: Eukaryota > Metazoa > Chordata > Actinopteri > Esociformes > Umbridae > Novumbra > Novumbra hubbsi. The sequence continues at coordinate 3,387 of JACXGK010003793.1, forward strand.
GTGGAGCTGAAGAGTCTTGGTATTGATTCAATCCCACCATAGCAGTGTTTAGTCAGTGTTTCAACTCCTCCAGTGATCATGCTGTGCCTTATCCAAAACACATTTGACCACTTCCCCTATGGCCCAGATGTAGTGCACTGGAAACAGCTGGTACTGTACCCGACAGAAGCAGAATGAGGCAGACCGCAAAGAAGTCCGGATACTGTGCCAGGCCTGGAGAGTTCATGCTGAAGTAGTTTTTGCAGAAGGTCTCGATGTGTCCCCCGATGAGCTCGTCGAACGTCCCGCTCCAAGCCCGGGCCACACTGGAGGTGCCTGTGGAGAAGAGTGTAGAGTACACGTGTTGGCAAAGGCCGCGCGGAAATGTTTGCGTGACACACAGGATTCAAACTCAGCAGTGGGCCACGTTGGATGAGCGCTGTGACCAACTTGCCTATCACATAGGAGAGGATGAGGTTCCAGCCGGTGATGAAGGCCCACAGCTCGCCCACGGTCACGTAGCTGTACAGGTAGGCCGAGCCAGTCTTGGGCACGCGGGCCCCGAACTCAGCGTAGCAGAGGCCCGCCATGACGGAGGCCAGGGCAGCGATGAGGAAGGAGACCACGATGCTGGGGCCGGAGTTTCCCTTGGCCACCTCCCCGGCCAGGACGTACACCCCGGCCCCCAGGGTGCTGCCCACTCCCAGGGCAATGAGGTCCACGGTTCCCAGGCAGCGACACAGCTTGGAGTCCTCCAGGCCGTTCATATCCACCACCTTCCTCCTCACCAGGGAGCGGCAGAACGACAACACATGACCCAGCATCTTGCCACCGAAGGCTGGGGAAGACGACAACCCGTGAGCGTTTTTGCGTGCACATATGCCAAAGTGATTCGTCGAGGGCTCGACTTGAATATAACCCGTTCTGGCACGGTCAAATCAGCGGGATACCTTTTGGAGGAAAGCAACTGCGTGGGGTTTTACTGACCCCTCTAATATGCCTCCAGAAAATGCCAATCAGGCCAGATCAGCTCACACCATGGTTACTAGTTTAGTACTTGATGTACAGTATATTAATGCATTTGCATTCAGAGTCAAATTCATTGTGAAACCTGAAGTCTTTCACCAGACAGTTTGCTTTGGCCCAGGCCTTCCTCTGAGTTTGAACAGGCCTTCCAAACAGGTTCTCTCATGAATCCAAAAATGCCTTAAGCTGTAATTACACAACCAGAGAAGAAACAAGAATTGTCTTTGACAGTATAAAAAACGATTAAAACCAAACCACTGATTAACAAGTTCTGTTGGAGATGAGAGTATTGGCCCACGCTTTGCTGTAACTATAGTGAATTCTCATTCTAACCTCATTCTAACTTTTGTCCGTGGGTACAGTGCATGCAGTTCCGAAATGTGTTCTAAATGGCTCAGAGTATTCCCTTTACAGAGCACTATTTTGCCCATTAAAAGTAGTGAACTAGAATAGGAGAAGGGTCCGATTTCTGACGGGTGCATTCAAAAATGGCGCCTGATTAGGCTAATATCAAATAATAGGTAAAAAAAAAAAAAATTGCCCAGCACTTTCATCGTCTGTGTTTTTAATGGGCAGTGACTACCGTCTCGCAGTGCATTGTAGCCAATTATTGTGTGCATTCTTCATCCAAAAGAAACGCTAATGTTCTGCCCTCCTTTTCACAGTACATTAACATAACAATATGAGCTTGTATAGCCAATTCAGAATACAGTTGACATGCAACTGTGATCTGCATTAGACAGTGTGCATGTCCTCATACGTGCCCAATCATGTTTTATTGATAGAAAATGTTAGTAAGTTATACCCTGGGAAAAATGTTACTTTAAGTATTTCAGCAATGCTGTAAGATGAGATGACATTTCGGCAGTTATGAATTCATTTTTTATACAGCTCCTCTAGTATAAATGAAGATGAAGATGACAATTTAAATCAACAGGTGTATTGAAAGATTTACATTAATATCGGCATAAGTACAAAAGAGCCTCAAAACACATTACCTACCTCTCAGAAAAGACGGACGACCAACGTAAGGTATTAACGTTCAAATCGGTTGAATGCTGAGAAACTCCGAGGTACTGAGCACTTGACGAGGGGGTCAGTCTTTACGTAAAGTTCAGTTCTCCAGTTCACTACCAATGTCTGCCCGTCACTCCCCACAGCTCAGGTTCCCCTGGCTGTCCAGCAAACTAACATGGAGTACGGGCTATTTTTACCCCTCCCCTAACTCCATCTACCCCTCTTTACATTCTCTCTCTTACATTAATGCTGGCACTGTTGCTGGCACAAAGTACCCAACCGTGGCACGCGGTGGGGCCCCCTGAAGTGGGAGGGAGCAAGGGAGGAGGAGAAAGGGGAGGCGAAGAATGAAATAAAGGGAGTATCAACAAGGAAATAATGCACCACAGTAACTCCACTTCTTCAAGTCCATTGGCCACGAACCACCAGAGGGGGGAGGGAGGGAGGGCATCTTTCTCTCTCTCCCCCCTTTTAACTTCAGAAATGTGATTTCCAATGCACACACAGACCAAACACGACCAGCTGCCTAGGTACTCGCTGACGACTGATAAATGGTGAGGCAACTGACGTCGACAAACATTGAAACAGACACATCTGTTTGCCAAGCGCAGCCTAGGGGAGTGCTGCTAAAAGCATGGCTGCTGATTGGTCAATGAAGGGTGGAGGAGCTGCTAGTAGCGAAGGTATTAAGTCCTTTTAGTGGAAGATTGTTGCACAATGTTCCCTCTCAACTGGAGTCACGGCCATCGAAGCACTGAGTCAATACTACCACACAGTCGTATTTACATATTGTACATTGAAATACAAAACGCCGAAGGCACATGCTATAGGTGAACTTGGTTAGGACCATCATACTTCCTTTAATGTGAAAAACTATGTATATTTACTCATTACGATAATGTGGAATCATTGCAATTTATTTTAAATGTCATTAAATGAGCGGTAGGGTGCATTTGTGCCAGGACCAGCTGATACCAGCTATAGTGGGAAGGTCACAGCTGCAACCAGACAGCCTGCAAGGGAAATAGACAGAAGACATGATCAATGGATGGACGGACAAACAGACGGGCAGACCCGCAAATGGACAGACTGATGGATGAACAGATTGACATTCAGACAGAGGAACAAACAGAGGAGCAAACAGACAGACAAACAGACAGACAGGAAGAATAGATAGACGGACAGACGGACAGGAAGACTAGATAGACGGACAGACAGACAGGCTGACAGAAAGATAGATGGGCTGACAGACCGACAGGCGGACAGACAAACACAAAGACAGGTAGATGGACGGACAGACAGACATGGAGACATTACAACACAGAGACCAGACCGACAGAAGGGAAGACAGACAGGAAGACAGACAGACAGACAGACATGGAGACATTACAAAACAGGGACCAGACAGACACACCTCTCCATCCACTTTTGTTTCCCCACCTTCAACCATGCAGCAACTACTGTCTGCTCTACAGTCTCAGAACAAGCCTCTTGTGTCTCAACAGGGATTTCCATCACAACACCCACCATTGGCTTTCAGTGGTTCATACCAGTACAAGTTTTACCATGTTGTTCATGGAAAGAAAGATTTAGGCCAATTGTAGAGAAGTCTCACAGAAGCTGTTACAGAAGACCAGTTTACTGCTTGTCAATCAGTCTCCTGATCATTCTCCTTTATGAGTCTCTTTAGATGTGATAAAACACTACTTCTATATGTAGTGAACTCCAGATAAAAAATCCATGGTATTACCTGGCAGTACTTAAACACCATAGTCACTGTTGGATTTAATACAGAGCTAAACACAAAAAAATGTAGCACCATCCAAATACTTTTGAAGTTCACTGCATGTCACTAACAAAAGTGAAAAAAAACAGTGTTACCGTGGAATACAGTAGTTGTAAAGGAACACCCTAGTTTATGTTTATGTTGACACACTAATTATGTGAAGGCTATTGAATAAATGTGGCAATAACTGGCAACGGGCAGCTTGCTCCACTTAACAGTTTTGTCACCAGGACATTTTAGAGTGAATGATAAGTGATGATAGAACAGACCAGAACCATTGGGATTCACTAATAGCACCAAAATAGATGCCCATTATGGTCCAAAAAAAGCAATAAACATTGGGAAGTCATATACAATAAACATCTGATCAAAGTTTCCTTTCAGATGTATGGCCTTTAAATTAGGCAATTTTTGTTTTGTTAAAAGTGAAATGTTTTGAGCTTTAAAACCGTTTACTGATATTATCTGTGATATCAAAGTTCATTAATGTTCCATAAAACATTATTTAGCCATGTATATTACATACCTCTTGCTTAACAAAATCCACAGGATCTACTTGCCTCTCAGTTCAAAGGTTTTTGGAAACCTTACATAAATCCCATTATAGTTTTTTTTTCCAAAAAAGAAAATAAGCTTTAATGCTATATTCACAGTAAATATAAATGTATATGTATAAAGAAAAATTATAATAACATCTAAGTGCATGTAAACAAGTGCATGTAAACAGTGATTTTTACCCAGGTTCTACCTGAAAGTAGTTGGTTACATAAAGGGTTCAGATGCCTTCACCTACTCTGCATTTTGTTTAGTTACACACAAAAATTCTAATACTTAATTTATTAGATCTTTTTTGCATTCAATGTCCGCAGTCTGAGGTCCGGTGCAATCAAGTTGTCCAAGACCTTCCTGTCCTTAAATCCTGACCAGAAAAGGTTTAGAGTGAGGTGTTCATATTCATAAAATGTACTTTTTGATGTTAGACACCTGATTCTTTTAAAAAATCTCCACTGACCTAAATTGTATGAGCCACCCCCATCTGAGAACTACTGTGCTAGAGGGGAAAAATCTGTGGTGAAAATTACATCACGAAACAGGACATGGGAACAAGAACCCTACCTCACACCATGAAATTGAAGAGCTTTCGCAGTGCCTCCAGAAAGGTTAGATTCAAGGCCTTCACCAAGGGCTTGAGCATGTCTGCATCCAACAAATATAATTAACTGATGCAGTTAGCTGAAGCGTTCATCATTTAGTACACTGCTTTTTCTGCACCTTTTACAAAAAGAAAACATTAAATACACAAATCCTCTTCATATTGCTTTTCAAGAACTGTCTAAGCAGCAACAACAGCCTGGAGAAATGATGTGTGTTCATGCTGTGGGTTTTCCTTAATGCATGCCTCTATTAGACCGCCGGACACTGCATTGTTTTTGGATGACTACATCACTGTCTTACTGATGATTGTCTCCCCCAGGTAATTTCCTGTGTACACTGTTCCCCTGTCCAGGTCTGAGGACCACTGCAGTTTAAACAAACCTTTCTCTTCTCTTTGAAGAAGCTGTACACTTTATAACAACAGATATAACAAATTCAATTGGAATGCCAATTGCCGGCTAACTCTTTTTATTTGCAAATAAAACTATTCTCTGAATTAAAATGTTTATGTTTGATATGCCCATACTGAGAACCTGTAGTGGCTTTCTGTGAGGTATCCATGAGGATGCTTCTGGACAACCTTTTGGAGTGGGAGTGGCTCAAATACTTAACGAGCCACGGTGCGCAAACAAAATACACGTGATATTAAGTGAACTGGTCAAACAGTACCTGACCACTCTGTGGGAGCAAAACATACACAACCTGTTGTCAAAGTAGGGAATCCTCTCTAGCAAGCTTTTGGCTACACCGTTATTTGTCCTAATTAGTAATTTCCACCTAATTGACTAAACAGAATTCAGAAAGTAATGAATCCAGTTCAACTCTTATTTTGTTCCAGTTCAACCTTGTAATCAGGGACTGATTGAGACCAGGTGGGAGTGATTAGTGATGAGGTACAACCAAAAGAAGTCATGGATGCACTGTGAACTGATATAAAGTTATTTCACACAAATCTATTGTACAACCTCCCAGAGTAGTTCAATGAAAAACATTTGGTAAAACTCTGCATAAGCTACTATGATGCTTTGTTGTTAATAAGTATTCAGTCTTTACTTTATAAAGCTACTATAATGCTTTGTTGTTAATAAGTATTCAGTCTTTACTATATAAAGTTACTATGATGCTTTGTTGTTAATAAGTATTCAGTCTTTACTTTATAAAAAGATGCACATGTGGTACCCAGGATAGATACCTGGAACTCAAATGTTTTATGTGACCCCAAAAAAGGTCTACCCTATCACTACTCCTTAAATGGCCCCCGAAAGGCTAGAGAACAACCACTGTAATGAATTCCTCTCTCAGTGTAGGCTTTATCCAAGATTTGCAAAAATGCAGTCCTATGTCTGTTTTACTTCCAGACAGTTTGTGGGTGAAAGGTATTTATAAGGAATAGTATAGACAAGCAGTCTGGTTCCTGAATGCATGACCAGGTTCCAGGAAGGGTATGATAGGTCTGCCAAGCTTTAGTAAGTCAATCACTTCTGCTTAGTTTAACTGAACTGTTTTATTAGTCCTTTAGTTCTCCGAGTCCTGTAACAGATGAGGATGCACGCCTTCATTCACACCGTTTCTTGGCAAAACGTTTTTCAGGGAAAATATCTAAATAGAACACAAAATGTTTGTCCAGCTGTGACAACCCATATCAACTAAGACATATCCTACAAAGCCAAGCATAAACGTTTGATCCATTGAAAGTCATTACAAACATCCCTCAAGACATTTTGTCTTTTAGAGTACAGAAATATGGCACACGCTTAAGGGAACATTTGTACATGTTGTCCCAACAGACATATATTGTAAGTTTTGTCAACTCTGTCCCTGGGTTGGCGTGCCCACTAAAAAATATGACTATTTTGTAGCCGAAGGTTCAAAGAAATTAAATGAGTTAAAACGTCCTGCTAATGTAGCTGCACAGCCCACAAAACCCAATGTAGAAACCATATGGTCTAAAATGCAACGTCTATATAGAATAGTAATAAAAGTAGCCAATTCACTTTGGAATAGATGAACTACAAAAGCCGCACGTTGTTAATACAGTGCATTAAAGCAGTAGCTGCACAGCCCGGCAAAATTCTTCTGTATTAAACTTGTTATACAAAATGTATAATTCCTCGTTTAAATTAACAATCTGAGTAATTAATTAATTTAGCATTCTGTAGCATGAAACAGTTGAGATGTGGACCACAATTAATTCGATAAATTAATTTGTATAATTTAGTCAATTAGTTATAAGATCGTGTTAAGACGCAGCCACTTACTATTTCGCTGTTTCAGCCCGGACAGAAACCTTTAAACTGGACAGCAGCTTTTATTTGAGAAAGTAGCGCACCCCCGCCAATGAGTACAGCCCTATGAGCCCGAGGTTGGTTTTAGCAGCGGGAGGTCACATCAAGTAATTTTGTGCTCAGGTCGGTGATTGTTATCATATCCGAATCCAATCCCACTAGTCTTTACTTACATACAGAAATAATTATATGCTATGGAAATTCTTGTGTTTTTAGAAAAAAAAATGTTTGAGAGAGCTGCTCGAGTATGAGAAGAAAACATTTAGAAAAACCTAGCTATTTAAAGGGCATGCTTGTCAACTTTCACCGAGAATGCTTTTGTTTATTGAGCAGGTTCGTAAAAATACATGGAACATTTCCAAAAACGTCAGTCCAAAACAAACTGCGTTTAAAATATGTCAAACCATAATTTGTAAACGAAACGTTTAGAAATAGCCAAACAAAATATCGCGTTCTCATCCGTATGGTATTAAATGCGTCTGCGCCATCGCTATGTATGGTGCAACCACAGTGGCCTTTAGGTAATCTTCTGTGGATCGCTAAAATCACATTATACTATTACACTATAATTCTGAGAGAAGTATGCCCCAGACCTAGTGGTAGCCAAGTTCGGGTTTCCACCTGGACATGCTAAATTATTAATGCCCTAACATTTGTTTTTTAAATATTATATGGTGCATCTTGGATAACATGCCAATCTTCCTTTGTACATTCGGCTATAACAATTATATAACCAATGTTCTCTGGTAATATTGCCAGCTACCTTTGATGAACAACTATTACTATTTGGTTATTTATCAAAATTAGCTGGCTAATTCATGAATTCTTCTTTGTATACTCTCAGGGAGGGTGGGCAGAGACCGTGATTTATTGTTGGGACAGCTTGCCAGAAACAGACATAAATGTATATAATGTGTCAGGTGAACATACATAATAGGCTTTCCAATTAGATGACATTTATTTTACAAAAGCCCCCCGCGCAAACGTTTATTATTATTAATATTATTATTAATTTTTGTGCAATACAAATTGTAGGTCTTTACAGAAAGGCTTTAGGACCATGCAGACTCATATTTATTTATAGGCTCCATCGTTGTCGAAAGACTATGGAGACTATGGGCGATTATACTTGATTGTATTGTACTTGCAGTGCACGCGTAAAATGCGACTGGGAACATGACTAATCCGGCCAGTTCGCGTACCTAATACCTATTTTATTAACCGCAATCATCTTGGCTGTTTGTTTAACAGTGATGGAGCACATCCGACTGCCTAAGGTACGACCATTGTCACATATTTTACCGGGCCTCGCTTCAGACTTACTTAGCATTTATAACCATTCCCATAGTAGCTTTTATTAATTCATTTCAATGCGTCAAGACCACTGTAAACATTGACGACATTATTTGCTATCATAGGGTCTGTAGCCACGTATAGTCCCTTCTGACTAGCAGCCAAAGGTCCTGTGGCCGTAGCCAACAATAACAGAGAAATATTGCATGTAACGTGAGATGTTATCGACCCTGATTTATTTCAATGTTGAAAACGATAATCATTCGAGTAATATAGTATATGGAATATAGTGTATTAAAATTATATGAATATATTACTGCGGTGGGTTTCCCTAGACCGCAGATATAATAAGTAGACTATTTAAGTAGCCTGCGGTATCCAAAGCAGTTCTCACGATTTGATAGGCTGCTAGTATATTACCGAAAAATTGATAACATCTGGTAACATGGGGCCACCCCCCCCCCCCCCCTGCCTATTTCTGCCGTAGAGTCAAGACAAATCAAGATGTGATCAGTTTCAGAAAAAAAGTGCAAAAAATAATTTGCTTCCCTTAATGACTTAAACATTTTGAGGTTTGGGTGCAGGTACGATCAGGTCACCAAGCACACGGTCAAAACGATAACGTAGTAAAATGTAATAGTTGTCCCCTCCTTAAACTATAGTATGGCTGCAATCCTCTGATGTCTAATTATTTGACTCCTATCCCAGGTTGAGAATGTTCGACTGATTGACACAGTCACCTCCACCAGGGCCTCCGTTGGCACGTTGTACCTGACCGCCACCCACACCATCTTTGTGGAGAATGAGACTGAGATCTTAACAGAAACATGGGTGGGCAGCTTTACTCCCTTTCACAACAATTGTGATCGAATGTGGACATCCCAATCCTGCTTCGTTGTATTTTTGGCAATCCAGTGTTATCGCTTTGCCAGGAGTGCTGAGCCTCGATAAGATGAAAGGGATCAAGCCTAGTTTGATTTGCTGTCATCATCTCTCTAGGTTCTGCACAGTTTAGTGTTCAGTGTAGAGAAACGAGCCTCGACGACTGCGGGATGTCCTCTGCTCGTTAGATGCAAGAACTTCCAGGTCCTCCAGTTCCTCATTCCCCAGGAGAGGGACTGCCACGACGTGCACGTGTCCCTGCTGCGTCTCTCCCGTCCAGGTACCCACTCGTCACATCGGAACTGGCGCCGAAATAGCACGTCCCTTTCCAGTCCGTTACATCACACGATGCACTGTGCAGCTGCGGGCGCCACGGGCTGTTTACAGATCGGCCGTACGCCAACGCCACCGGTCACGCCAGTCTTCGCTTCCTCATAATACCTTACGTGTGTCCCGGTCGCGTTTTGTGTGTTGCAGAGCAATACGAGGAGCTGTACTGCTTCTCCTATAACGCCAACAGCAACCGGGAGGAGAGAGGAAAGGCCTGGGACCTCCTGAGCCTCAAGGAGGAGTACGGTAGAATGGGCCTCCCCAACCGCCTGTGGAAACTCACCCCAGCTAACCACCGCTACAAGGTCTGGATGGAACCCTGGACGGGGCACGAAACGCAAACCAGACCGCGGTAGGAATGGTGATTTATGTTGTGCCTGGTCCTTTTCCGACAGGTGAGTGACACATATCCCGTTGACTTGTATGTGCCTAAATCAGCCACGCCCCCGGTCATCGTCGGGAGTGCCTCCTTCCGAAGCAGAGGCCGGTTTCCCACGCTGTCGTATTACCACAAAGAGAACCACGTGAGTTCCGACAGCTTTAACTTAAACAGCAGCAGGCGCACACACTGCCTTTTAATAAACTGGATCGTTTTTTTTTACCAGAAAAGGTCATTTAGGAGTTATCTTAAGTCAGGTCCCATGTTCTGTTCCTTTGGAAATGTTCCGCTGGTCATACTAAATGCTGACCAGGGCCCAACTATTGTAATACTTTGGCCCATTGCTCCTGAGGGAGAACCTTCTAAAACTCTTCCCATCCCACTCGACTAGGCATACTTCTCTATTTGTATATATGGACGTAATAATGTTCGGTCCGGCTCATATTGTATTTAGTTCAGACAGGGCTGGGCTTTTCTGGCACAGGTCTCACTTTCCTAGGGCACCCCTCAGATAAACAAATATTATCTTTTTCAGTGCACTCATGTACAGTATCAGAGCATGTGCGTATCCCAAATGGCACCCTATTATCTATATAGTGCAGAAACGTTGACCTGGGACCATAGGGTGCCATTTGTGGCACTGGCCATGTGTGACCCACACTACGGATCATGTGACCCGCCCTACACCCGAGTTAACTAGACCGACAACCTGCTTTGGTCTCCTCACAGGAATGAAGACGTCTACACCTGTTTGCCTGTGTACACAGCATGACAGTGAGGACAAGGCTTTCTGAAGCTGATATCGCATCCAGGGGTGGAGTGCTTTGTGTCCGTGAGGTCAGATTCCCAGGGTTCAGGGCCCAAGTGTGCTTTCCCTGCTGCTTTGTATTTACGAGCTATGCAGGGACAGTCTCTCTGGGAACCACAGAGGTCTACTTGGCCCAGTCTCCACGTGACTTAAACTGTGAAGTGGATATTACATCAAGACTTAGTCACCGCTGTCGCTCCTAGAAGTACAGATATGCATTGTGCATATTATATCGTTATGCCTTACCGTAGCTACCAAAGAAAACAAAGATGGAGGGCTCTTGGGAGGTGACCTTGCTGAAGACGCCTCCATACATTTTACAGCTGTTAGGGATACTGTCTTCATTCACGATTCGGCAATTCATGTTAAAGGTGCGGCCATTCCCCCTACACAGGCAGCCATTTGTCGGAGCAGTCAGCCGCTGTCTGGATTCAGTGCTCGATGCCTGGAGGATGAACAGATGCTAGAGGCCATTGTGAGGTCCAACCCCCATAGTGGCTTCATGTACGTGGTGGACACCAGACCCAAGGTGAGCCCATGGCCGTAGGCCCAATAGGTTAGTCCAATAACAATGCATAGTTTAAAGATACGCACTGAACTGAGCATGTTGATGTATGTGAATGCTCATGTTTCCTAAATAATGCAAAGGAACTTCAGCATGCACAACCTTAATCCTTATATTAACATTTTTAACCCTAACCCTCACTTAAACATGGACAACCCTAACCCTAACTTCAACATGCAAAATCCTAACCTTAACATCAACATGAACAACCCTAACATTAACATGGACAGCCCTAACCTTAACATTAACATGGACAACCCTAACCCTAACTTCACCATGGACAACCCTAACCTTAACTTCAACATGGACAGCCCTAACTTTAACATGGACATCCCTAACACTAACTTCAACATGAACAACCCTAAAACTTCAATTTGCACAATGCTAACGCTACATTTGAACAAGCACATCCCTAACATTCACAACCCTAGACATAGCTAACATCCACAACACTAACTTTAACTTGCACACTGTAAATCTAATCTTGCCATGCAAAATTCTAATACTCCATGCAGCGCCACATGAACCTATACTATTGGTCTTTTCAGCTGAATGCAATGGCAAACCGAGCAGCAGGGAAAGGCTATGAAAATGAAGACAACTACTCAAACATCAAGTTTCACTTTGTAGGCATTGAGAATATCCATGTGATGAGGAACAGCTTACACAAAATGCTAGAAGGTAAGAACCAGGTCACCTCCCACAGTGATGGAGTCATCCTGCCATTAGCCTGTGGCTCAGCAATCCTCGTTTGAGCTATTAAATCTAATGTCAGTGTGATACAGTACTTTACTGAGTGCCTTAATTCAGAGAGATTTCACTAAGGAGCTTTCCTTCTGAGAATGCTGGAGTAATACAGGCTGTATCGGTTCGATCTGTCTTCTGACTCTGAAATGTTACCTGGAACGTACGGTAGTTCCACCCTGGATTGTGCTCCTCCCAACAATCTGATTGTTTTTAATTGGAATCAAGATGCCAAGGCCCCATATCACTCCCGTGCCTTTCATATGCGATGAGGCATAACACTGTGCTCTGCAAGCAGGACTTAAGGTGACCCATAGGAGCCTTTCTGAGTAATGTGTGGGGGTCTGACCAGGAAGACTTTGAATCCATCTGGATTTCATCTGCAAACTATTTTTGTTTCCTGAAGTTGCCGATTTGGGCCCATATCCCCCTTAAGAGGGAGACGAAGGGCGTGAGAATGATGTGATTTAGCTTATGAAAATAATAACTGACCTTAGCTGTGATAACTTCTAGCCCCCTGGAAACACAAGGGAGTCTACGGGTTTTTAAGAATGCCAGAGAGAGGATTTGTCCTGCAAACGATCCCATGGCGGTACAGTAGATAGCCATGTCAGTTTTTATTATTCTTCATAGAACAATAGTTTCCTGGAATGTGTCCTGTGCTGCGAAACGAAGCTTGAACGAACCCGTTCACCTGCTAGCTTCAGCTGCTTGGCTGCTCCGTGTGACATGTCCGGTGCAGCTCACAGGGGTCAGCACACTAATGTGGTCCTGAAGTACAGTCCTCAGGGTCACACACATCTGTCAACTCTTAAAGAGATGGGGAAGAGATGGATTATTCATTATTTTTAGGAGTTGGCAAATCTACAAATTCTTATGGAAAATATCTCATTTATTAAACAAGCATTCAGATTGACAATCACCTTGTATACTTTGTCTTCAAGGAAAAGAAATGATTAAATGGATTAGCTGTGTGTTGTGTTAATAGACGTGCGGTTAGTTGCCAGACTTTCCTATTATTGTTTTTTTCAGTGCCAAATAGCCTGTCGTTATTAACTCAAGTGCATTATATTGGGCAGAAAACTGATGTGTTTCCTTAACCTAAATGTCTGCCCCTGGCCTACATTTCTCATGATCACTTGTTTTTTCATTTACCTCAAAAACATTTGTATACGTTGCATCAAACCGACAACTCCAAGCAATATGCATGTTAATCTATGGTATTGGCCATGTCTGGAGTTGGAAAAACCCCATCCATGTCTACCATTGACCCAGTGGCGTTTCCCCCAGCAGCAAGTGAGGCACATTTCCCATCCATGTCTTATTTCCTGGAGGGCTTGGTGAGCTCAGGCTGGCTGAAACACATCAAAGCTGTCCTAGATGCTGGCGTCTTCATTGCAAAGGTCAGTAAGGCCGGGTGATAAACCCCACTGACATTACTACACACAACATTACATTTTTATATTTCTTTCTCTGGTATCTGTGTGTGTGTGTGTGCCCATGCATATGTAGGCTATTGCAGAGGAGGGCATCAGTGTGTTGGTCCACTGCTCAGACGGTTGGGATCGTACTGCTCAGGTGTGCTCTGTGGCCTCTGTGCTCCTGGACCCCTACTACAGGACTATAAAAGGACTCATGGTAAAACGCCTACAGCCTTTACGGGCAGGGATATCTGTATCATTACCAGTGTTCACCTCCAGCCTAGTTGTTGCGTAGTGTACTGGCTGATCTGTCAAAATAATTTGATTAGGCTAGCTATGACATGTAAGCACATGGAAGCTGACATACTGTTCAGCTGTGTTATTGTAGTTGAAAGTGTGCTTTCGGACAGTAATGTAAGCGGGTTCATGAGGTGCTTATGGTCCTGGCTCCTTTGATCATGAGGATTTGCTCTGTCTGACTGGGTTTCTGCCAAAAGACATCTCCATTTAAAAAACGTTGAGACTTAGTGGAGAACCACCCCACACATTGGGTGAAGAAGTTCATACTGCCTGCCTGTCTGTCTTAGATTTTTACTATGAACAGTTCAAGTGTAACTGATGTGACAAAGAGGAAAGTAAAGCAGGTTAACACTTTCCTCAGTTTTTATGCATGAGTAACTATTGTTATATTTTCCCTGTATTCAGGTTCTGGTTGAAAGAGATTGGGTCTCCTTTGGACACAAATTCTCTCACAGGTGTGTTTTTCTGCATATGAGGCAGAATATAGATTGTTCAAAAGTATACTCCATTTTGGGGTTCCCAAACTGTGGGTCGCAAATCCAGAAGGTGCTTTCCAAGTATACCAAATAAATACAAAACCAAGGAGAATGCAGAAAATATAACAAACCTATAACAACAATCAATCTCTCCTTGATTTAAATATTGTTTCTGCATGAAAACATGTAACAATGCATTTAAGGACATTACCTTCAAAACTGCAACATTATCTTTCAGTTTTTTTGGTGAAATCTGGCATCTGGCACTTTAATACAGAAACACTGACCATATGCTGTGACAATTATTGTCACAAGTGTTTGTACCAAGGTTATGGATGGACTTAAGCCCATGTAATAAACAATAAATGCATGGTAACAAATACTCTAATTCCCTAGTTATACAGCCAATCAATTTACATTTATTAAGTCCGCTGTTTGTTAAATGTTTGGAAGAAGATTTTATTATTATTTAAAAATGTATTCTTTAGTGTGTGGATGTTTGTTCATCACTCAAAAGACTCCTCGATTTGTGGCTCACAAACTAAAAGGTTTGGGAACCCCTGCCCAATTCCAGTCATAGTACCCTACTCTCCCAAAAGTGCACCAAATAGGCCCTGGTCAAACGTAGTGCACTATACAGAGAATATGGTGCCAATTAGAAGGCGGACTCGTAACTCATTCCGGATGTGTCACCTTGTCCCCCAGAAACAATCATCTGAATGGAGACCCTAAGGAGGTGTCCCCGGTCATGGACCAGTTCTTGGAGTGTGTGTGGCAGCTGTCAGAGCAGTTCCCCTGTGCCTTTGAGTACAACGAGAGGTTCCTCATCACTATACACAACCACGTCTACTCCTGCCAGTATGGGAACTTCATAGGCAACAACCAAAAGGAGAGGGCAGAGCTTGGGTAAGACCTAAGATGGAAGGCGGTTATTTAGATGTTTCTTGTCATGAATTGGTGAAACTGTCTGTGACTTCAGACTTTATAATGGGTCCAAAACACCTGGTCCCTTAAAATCTCTGGCCGTAAGTGTTTAATGAAATCCTTTTTTCAGTTCATTTCAGTTTAATATGTTTCCATGCTCATCATTTACTGTTTGAATTATTATTATTTGGGGGAGTTAGTGTAACGGGGCAGACTAAATAATAAATAAATACATAACAATATATTCATATCAAGGACATCATAAGGAGGATTGCCACCCTTTTTCCTCAAAACAGTGTCAATCCTACTTGGAATGCTGACATACAAGTCCTGAAATGTATGGTGAGAAATTGCACCCTCTCCTAGACGAAAGGCCCCAAGGACTTTGAGGGATATAGGAGGTGGAATTCTACCTTGCACCTCTCTCCTAGTCGAA
>JACXGK010003793.1:19292-42591 GCA_016801125.1 Novumbra hubbsi
CCCTCTCCTAGATGAAAAGCCCCAAGGACTTTGAGGGATATAGGAGGTGGAACTCTACCTTGCACCCCTCTCCTAGAAGAAAAGCCCCACGGACTTTGAGGGATATAGGAGGTGGAACTTTACCTTGCACCCCTCTCCTAGATGAAAAGCCCCAAGGACTTTGAGGGATATAGGAGGTGGAACTCTACCTTGCACCCCTCTCCTAGATGAAAAGCCCCAAGGACTTTGAGGGATATAGGAGGTGGAACTCTACCTTGCACCCCTCTTCTAGAAGAAAAGCCCCAAGGACTATGAGGGATATAGGAAAAAAAAATATTAAACAAACTTTTTTCACTTTGTCATTATGGGGTATTATGTGTGGAATTTTGAGGGAAAAGATTTATTTAGAATAAGGCTGTAACATAACAAAATGCGGAAAAAGTGAAGCGCTGGGAATACTTTCCGGATGCACTGTTTGCATGTAATGCAATGTTTTCCTTCTAGCTGTTGTTGACATGATTAATGTGTTATTTTAGTTGTATTTAACATATGTTCTTTGTTTTATTTGCGTTGACAGGCTTCAGGAGAAGACCCACTCTCTATGGACCTATTTATGGGAGAACAGAAGTGACTACACCAACCCCCTGTACAGACCCGACCACAGCCAGACTCAGGGAGTTCTGCGACCGCTTACTGCGCCCTACTGTTTCAAGTAGGTGTTGCATATATACAAAGGCAAATGAACTATATCTGTCAGCTCTGTTAAAAATGTGTTTGTGTAGGTTCTGGAGGGCTCTATACAACCGTTTTGACAGAGGAATGCATCCTCGCCAGTCTGTGATGGACTACCTGATGGCCATCAGAGAGGAGACACAACAACTGGAAGAGCAGCTTGCCTCCCATGAAATGGTATGACAGGACAAGACGGCTGATGATATAGTAGACTGCAGAATGTCAGGATAGTAGGGCTGATGATATACAGGCCAACATTATGGCAGGATAAGCATGCTGATAATATAGTCCAGAAGAGTGTCAGGACAGAAGGGCTGATGATATAGTCCAGCAGTATGTCAGGACAGAAGGGCTGATGATATACTCCAGCAGTATGTCAGGACAGAAGGGCTGATAATATAGTCCAGAAGAGTGTCAGGACAGAAGGGCTGATGATATAGTCCAGCAGTATGTCAGGACAGAAGGGCTGATGATATAGTCCAGCAGTATGTCAGGACAGAAGGGCTGATGATATAGTCCAGTAGTATTTTAGGACAGAATGGCTGATGAAATAGTCCAGCTGTATGCCAGGATAGAAGGGTAGATCATATAGTGGCCAGAGGTATATGAATCCCACAAGTAATTTTTTGGAGTGCCACGAAAGTAATTTAAATTAAGTGCATTACTTTTCACCAGGATTTATTGAATTGTTCTTTTTTACATGTAAATATATTGTTTATTTATTATACTGTGGTTTCCACCTTAGAAAATACTGAATGTCGAAAAGGAGCAAAAGAAGAGTGACCACTTGAAAACCAACGTGTTCGATCGGAGCCCTGCAGGGCGTGTTTGTCCCCCTTCCAACAGCAGCGTGGGGTCGGCCAACACCCCAGGGGACTACAGCGAACTGGGGGGCGGGCCCAAATCATCCTGCCAGCAGAAGGAGCCGGAAAACAGCCTTCTGATCCTGCCCTGGCCAGAGGAGCGCCGCAAACCCTCAGATCCGGACCTCAATGCCAACAGTGATGATCAGGAGTCAGGCATAGCAGACCTCAGCTGTCGTACCCCGCCAGGTGAGGACAGCGCCAAGGACCCTGACTCTGATGAGACTGCCTATTCTGCTGCCTGATCAACAGTGAACACTATTTTCAGAGGGTAGAGAGATGCACTCCAATGGGCAATTGTGCAATAAAGCAGTAAGGCATAAGGAGTGTGTCCAATACACCATGAATAAGGGCTGTTCTCAGGCACCACACAACATGGTGAACCGGGATCCAGCCTTTATCCGTAGTATATTGGCCTAATACCACAAACCCCTGAGGTGCCGTTTTGCGATTATAAACCAGTTACCAACAGATTTAGAATAGTAATCGCATACTCTGGATTACATTACAGTGTCATACAACACAACTTGTAGCGAGTTAGCATTCAGGGCTCAAACCACCATGGCAAAAATAAATAGAATTGATTTGGTTTATTCTTTTCCCTCCTTAGAACTATTATAAATAAGATACAACTATTTGGTGATGTTGTCATAGGCTTTATAAGGAAAAATATATATGAAATATTATGTATGCTCAATGTATTTATAAATTTGATTTTTGATTCTAAATGTTTGATTACATAGTGTCCAATGCCAACTGTCTCTGTACTAATAAGTAAAACTCATAATTGTGGCATCCAGAAAATCTGATCCACCGGGCTGGTTTTGCATGCTGTAAATAACAAAGGTGTGAACAAACAGAGCAGGCTGAAGCATGTGGAGATGTTGGCATGCTGTTAAAATGAGACACAGTCATGAAGATGAAGGAAAGGAGCTTGGTACATGGCACCTAACAGTCTGTTGCTATTACCACAGACAGTCCAAATAGTTCCCTGATAAACAGTGAAATGTACTGTCAGGGATCAATTTGAGACAGACGACAGAACGCTGGAATGAATACAAATCTGCACAGCTCATATCTTACTGTCATAGCACAGGAAGCTGATTGTTTTGTGGAATAATATATATGATGCTTCTGTAAGAATTGCATGTTGTGTTATTTGTTAACAAGAGATGCAAACTCTGTGCTTCAACCTATTATATTTTGAAAGAATATGATTACATACTACTCTATATGTGTTTTTTGTTTTCAAATCTATTAATTGATTTGGTTGTGAAAAGTTCACTTGGAAAGATCAGAATACCACTTAAGGTTTCTAGCTCTAGGAGGGCTTGTGCATTAAATAAAATGGAATATGGAAATGGAATATTAACCGAATAAGACTTTTGCCTTACCTTAAAGTCAATTAAACTTTATGGATATTTAAATATCAATCTGTCAACGTAGGAAGCATAAGCGATTGTGAATCAGTGTCACCTGTTTTGGTGCAAATATAAGTGACAACAGCACTGAAGAGGCACTGAAGAGACATCAACAAGACAGCCCCCAAAAAGGATACCTGCAGCCCATTCAGGTTGCACAAGCAGTCTAGCTCCTCCAGGATGGCACATCCATACCTGCCATCGCAAGAAGGCTTGCTGTGTCTCCCAGTACACTCTCAAGAGCATGAAGGAGATACGAGGAGACGTGCTGTTAAACGAGGAGAGCGGGACAGGGCCGTAGAAGGGCATCAACCCAGCAGCTGGTATCTGCTCCTTTGTGTGAAAAGGAACAGGAGGCGCACTGCCAGAGCACTACAAAATGTTGGAACAGCCTGTGATTTTAACTGATTTTGATTTTTTTATGTGATTTTGTTCTCATCAAATTACACAATGTACAGAAAATATTTAGATTTTTAATAGATTTAGTTCATCAAATGTTTCAAAAAAAATGTGAGCAGTGTATATTCATAAAAGTTACATCTAATTTGTAACATATATTTTCCATTCCCTTTTTACGAGGGTTGTGTTTAAAGGAGTATTTATATATACTATATTCTATATTATTCAGATCCCTTCTTTTTCTCCACATTTTGTTGTGTTATATACTTTATTTATAATGTATTAAATATTGGTTTTGTGCTATCGATCTACACGATAATGGTAAAAACATGTTTCTAGACCTCCAAGAATTGTGTTGACACATAGGTTATAAAAAATATATTATGCACTGACATTGTCATGCAGAGGTGACCCCTATCATTGTGAAGTCTGGAAGAACCAAGAATCTTCCTAGGTTTGGCCATGCGGTCAAACTAAAATGTCCCTAACCAGAGGAAAAGGACCTCTGTCAAGGAGGTGACTAAGATCCCTTTGGCCTCTCTAACACTGGGGCTCAAACCATATAGCAAACTTTTTTTTATATATAATTATTATTTTTTTTACAATTGGTGCGTGTGCGCCTGTGTCTGCGCGCACGTTCCAGTGGATTTGCCAAAGGCTTGCGTATCTACGTCAGTGACGTCACTACATGCGTGATGATGACGTTGTAATGGAGGTTCAGAGGTGGCAGCTGTGGGTTGATATCGGCATTTGGAATATAAAACTGTTAAACACTTAGTTAAAAGGCCCGACCCTTTGTAAATCAGGTAATTGTATGTTTATAAACAGTTCAATTTTAATTGCACATACCTTATTTACCAAACGGTAAGTCAAGGTAGAAATTCAAGCGTTGGTTATTTAGCTAGCCTGACGTTAGCAACTATGTAACGTGTTAACCAGTAGTCGACTAGTTAGTCAGTTGCCAAACAGAACTCATTAGCCTACAAATGTACTTGATAGGTATTCATGTACTACCAGAATTGAGCCATATAGAAGGTAATGCTGCATGTTGTGCCCACAGTAAGGTTTGCAGTATTTTAAAGTGAATAGTGAACTAGCTAGTTAAGAGAAGTGTTTGCTACCTTGCTACTGCATAGGTGCTTGTAGTAATTTGGTGCTTGTGTTGTTATAGTGGGGCTTTGCTTCAGTAAGATCAAACAGAACAGTACTACTACATTTCTGAAACGGTGGTACAGGTACTATTAACGCAAAATTGCAACATTCGATGTGTAGCTAGGGGCATGTCACTCACTGCCTGCTTTGAGTTTGACTACTGTAACCAATTAGTTTACTAGTAACTCTTGACCTCAAAATATTACAAAGTTAAGTCCACCTAACTGGAAAAGCTAATGCAGCTAGTTGGTTGATTAGTAATGTAGACAGGAGCTAGCGAACGTCTTTAAATGGTCCAATGTCCTGTCAAGCTAGCTAGTTAGACAAATAAATTGATTATTTAATTAAAATGAATTGCTTTGCAAAATCCTTCCATGTTATTTTGAAACCTCTGGAAATAATTTCCCCCAGAAGCCTCACATTTAAACGATGTTTTCAATACACTATCAAATTAAACACAGACTAACCCTTACTAATCAAGCCACTGTCGGGTTGTTGTGCCTAGTGGCGCACTGAGATTTTGTTTGATTAACAATGGTGACCTGCAAAAATAATTGTTGCTTACTTTATGGTGGAGACGATGCTTGCGCCTGGTTTTCTCAAATTGTATCTTGATGTCGACAGTAGATATACGCTAGTTTTCTTCGTAGTACTACTAACCTAGTTTTTCAATGTCTCAATTAAAAAAAAAACTAAGTATGTATATTAACTGTCTAGTTGTCGTTAGGAACGTTTGGGGGTCAATGGAGTTAGCAAACCATCAAGAGCTTCCAAACCGCAATTTCGAACGAAAATGTTATTACTGATTCTTCATTTTATAAATCACAGTAGCGTGTATCATTGGTGCACTGTGATTCATTCACTTGTACACTTTTGATGAAAAAATCGTTTATGGGCTTTCATGCATTTTAGCAGTCACCTTGCTGAGGTGTCAGACTGGACGGCGGGGTTGCTAGCCATTAGAAAAGAGGGAGTGGTTCCTAATTTTTAGGATGGTTTCTTGCGATGAGTGACGTTAAATGACACGTAATCTTACAGGGTTGTGTAACCTGACTCTGTTTGTTCTTCATCCCCAGGTTTAAAAAAATAAATAAAAATAAAGAAATAAAAAATGAATAAAGAAATCATAACACGGAGCGCATTTCCATGGTTATCTTCTCTAAGGGACATTTCTTTTGTTTGTTCTTGATGCCTTGCATGTAGAGGTGGCACTATGCCCTCGGCTACTGTGGATCATAGCCAAAGAATTTGTGAGGTATGGGCTAACAACCTGGATGACGAGCTCAAAAGGATTCGCCAGGTCATTAGAAAATACAACTACATTGCCATGGTGAGTTAGGATCAAAGGAAACGGTTGACAATTACCAATGTGCTAAACTACTGAACATGGCGAGATTATTTTGTGCTGCTCCATTTTTTTTGCCTTCTCTATTGCCTTTTGTTCTGTTTGTAGGACACAGAGTTTCCAGGTGTAGTTGCGAGACCGATTGGAGAGTTCAGAAGCAATGCTGACTACCAGTACCAGTTACTGAGATGTAATGTAGACTTGCTAAAGATTATCCAGCTGGGCCTTACATTTATGAATGAACAGGGTGACTACCCACCAGAAACCTCTACGTGGCAGTTCAATTTTAAGTTTAACCTCACGTAAGCACTCCCCTTTCTATCATGTATGTCATTGTTTGACTTATTTTCACACATCTTATTTTCTCGTGAAATAGAGGTCTTTCAGCTGTATGATCTGCCTTTTGTCCAGCACCAAAAGACCCATTGAAGTTTGATAGCAGTGTTTCTTTAGGGGCATTAGGAGAAAAGCGCTAACCTCTTTTATTTTATTGGTTGTTTTAAATATTATGATTGTTTAGCTTATATGCATGTGCCTTGAGAAATTTACATTTCTATAACTTGATCTCTGTAATAAAGTTTGACCTGCTAAAAGAGAGTCCATTTGATATATTCTGTCATTGTTTGAGGTTGTGTTAGTGCTTGCCTAGATTGACTAGCTTGCTTGTCTGGTCTAAAAGGCTAGTTTGAGTTGACATTACCACCTGATGTATAAGAAGACCAGACCAGTGTCTAGTGTTGGTATTGCACACTGTCGGGTCTGGCTTATGCCTGCCTTAATGACCTCCGTGGGACTGAACATTGTCACTCTGGAGCCGCGCTGCCACGCGCCCTCTTGTAAAGCCCCAGAAACAATGTGTCCCACACTTTCTTCTCTCCTACTGCCCCTACAATATTTTTGTTCACGTTTTTTTTCGTCAGGCCTTGAATGCATTCCGTTTTTGTTATTTTTTTTATCTTATCGCAGGTACTGTTTTCTTATTTGTTTCTTGGTGCTGTACTGAAGACAATGTGTTTGGACTAACTGTGGTTTTATGGGAGTGCTTTGTTCGTCACATCGTATAAATAAAACATTATGCTCATCAGCGGTCCTCCCGACCTTCCATTTTCATGAAACTGAAGTTGAGATATTTACTCAAACTGCATCCGGTTAAAAGGCAACAACAACAACTAATTGAGCTTGTTAAAGGCTTAGTCACACTTGGTGTGCCCCTTGCATTTGTATAGCATTTCCATCCGTTGCTAAGGACACGTGTCATCTGAAAGCCTTGGTATCACTGTGTGCTGTCTTTCCGTCGTCAGGGAGGACATGTACGCCCAGGACTCCATCGAGCTTTTGACCACGTCAGGTATCCAGTTCAAGAAGCATGAGGATGAGGGGATTGAGACGTTGTACTTTGCTGAGTTGCTCATGACCTCAGGCGTGGTGCTCTGTGAGGGTGTCAAGTGGCTATCTTTTCACAGGTAGTCTTTAAGGGCATTAGCATGTTGTGCACTGTGCTAAACAATATGCCATGTAGCACGATGTGATTGCAACGATTAAAAAAAGATTAAATTATCGTCAATCTAACTTGCTTTTTGTTACCTTTTTTTTTTGTTGCAGTGGCTATGACTTTGGTTATCTGATCAAGATTCTTTCCAATTCTAACCTGCCGGACGAGGAAGTGGACTTCTTTGAAGTCCTTCGTCTGTTTTTTCCCATCATATACGATGTCAAGTATCTTATGAAAAGCTGCAAAAACCTCAAGGTACACATTTGAAATTCTTGTTTGATGTACTTTAAATGCGTTGGCAAGCATTTTACATAAACATCCCAAATATTTTGTTTCCCACTGATTTGTATTTTGACCAATCAGATCACCACTAAGAGAGATCCAGTGTGAGTTACCAACGGGGTGTTTGATTGACAGGGGGGCCTGCAGGAAGTAGCGGAGCAGTTGGAGCTGGAGAGAATCGGACCTCAGCACCAAGCTGGATCAGACTCACTACTCACTGGCATGGCTTTCTTCAAGATGAGAGAGGTATGAGAGGTTGTCAGCTGTTCCGCTGGGTTTTTCTCCATGGGTTCTGTTCTCACCGGTTCCACTGGGTGCTTCTCCCTGGGTTCTGTTTTCTCCAACTAGGATCCTATATGTGATGACTTCTCTCATTTTCTTCCAGATGTTCTTTGAGGATCATATCGATGATGCGAAGTACTGTGGTCACTTGTACGGTCTGGGTTCAGGGTCTGCATACGTCCAGAATGGCACAGGGAATGCCTACGAGGAAGAAGCCAACAAACCGCAGTCATGACATCAACCAGACCACGGACCTCAGTGATGATCTTGTCCAATCCGTGTAGCAATGGAAGTCATATTACTAGAATACCTGGGATATCGGATGAGCAGAAGCATACATGCCATTTAGGATGTTATTTTTCATACGCTCTTCTCACTATGGTTGGTGAATTTGGTGCTTTGAAAGGAAAAGGAAATCCCAGCTCTCTCCACACAGCTGGATGTGTTCAATAGCATGGTCATTTTTTCTATGAAAGCAGTTTAGAGGGGCTTGTTCATTTAGATTTCACACATAAGCGCTTGAGAAGAAAAAAGGGATTTTAGTTTTTCTAAAATGTTCAGTAGAAATGTTGCACTTTAAAAGCTCCTAACCAGAACCTTGATTTTATATGAAAAGCAAAAAATATTTCTGGTTTGCTTCTCTTCGTTACTCCATTTAAAAAGAAATGTCACTAAACATCTATCTTTATTATGGTACAGTTTCTTTCCTTCACCAAACTCAGCCTTAACAGTAGCTACTTTTTTATATTATTTTAATATTTAATTTATTGTATTGATTGGTTCTTGTGAGAAAGTTGAATTGTTCACTCTTTCAATACTAATATGCCAGTCAGCTACATGTAGATATGATATTCCCTGATTATTGGAGTATGGTTAATTCATCCCTCCTGTTTGAGGGAGGAGTTCTTATTGGCACAGGTAAACACTGGTATTTGTTTGGCCTCTAATTTTGCACAGATTTTACCCTTCATGATGGGTCTGCACTGATTTTACCAGAACTAAATTAAAACAAGAGCTTACCTGCCTTAATTAAAGTATAATGAGGTTAACCTGAACTTCTTTATTTAGAGTATAAAGTATTTTCCTTTTTAAAAAGACTTGAAGGTTTTGTCGTGTTTTAGTGTGAAGAAAATAAGTTCACATCTGTTGAATGATTGCTTCCTAACATACATCTTAACCAACCTAAGAACCTAGTTTAAATGGGACATGTTTGTTGGTTGTTCTGATGGTTTCTTGAATGAAGCACATTTGAGCAATTTTTCTTTTCTATTGTATTGCTTTACAGTTCATGTATGCAGCTTCAATCAGCTGCATGAAAGATATTTGAATAAATGCTGTGTTAAATAGTAGCTTGAGCCTCTATAGAGATGCCAGTTACAGTATGTATGTGTACATATTAACCTCCACTAGCCCTCATTTCATCATATGTAAAGAATCTATGTTTAAAATGAGGATTTGCAATATACAAGATTGTTTTTAAAGCTTTTGTAAATAAAGGCTTGAAAATGTTCTAACATGCAACTTGATTTTAGTGATTTTGAGATCTACTGGTAAGTGCCAAAATGAAGACAAATTCCAGATAGTGTCTCAGACAACTGGAATTGCTTCACTCTGCCCTGGCATAGACTCTAGAACAGACTCTTAGAACTAAATGACGTTCTTTTACAGAATAGTGCTAGTGAACAATGTAGTTCTCTAATATCTCCCATACGTGTTCATTTAGCTTGATGACTGAGAATATGACCCAATATGAATATGACCCAACTGCCTGTTCAAAACGTGACCCAACTGCCTGTTCAAAACATGACCCAACTGCTTGTTCAAAACATGGCCCAACTGCTTGTTCAAAACATGACCCAACTGCCTGTTCAAAACATGACCCAACTGCCTGTTCAAAACATGACCCTACTGCTTGTTTAAAACATGACCCAACTTCGTGTTCAAAACATGAACCAACTGTCTGTTCAAAACATGACCCAACTTCCTTTTCAAAACATGACCTAACTGAATTTCATCACAGCAACTCATAATGTGACTAAGTAGTATGTATGGCCCCCAGTTGCTGAACTGCCTGTGCAACCTGAATGGGCTGCAGGTACCGCCTCATGCTACCAGTAGTGACAAGGAAACTAGCAAAATGCAAAACTAGTGAAGAATCAGCCAGAGGTATAAGGATGATGTCTGTTGCCACCACCTGCAAAACCTTTCTCTTTTCATGGGTGTTCTTGCTGTTGCCTCTACAGTGCAGCTGTTGTCACTTTAATTTGCACCAAAACAATGTACAATTGCTTATGCTTCCTAAGTGGACCAATTAATATCATTGAAGTTTACTTGACATGGTGTTATACTGTGATGATTAAGTGTTTCCTTATTTTTTTGTGCATTGTATATAACAGTAAATAATGTTCATATAAACAAACTGGAAAAGGCATATTTGTATTTCTATTCTGATAAGGCATCATCATTGTACAGTACATAGTATTTTCTTGTTATACACTGATGGAATAATACAAAAATATAATACCATATGTACATGGTTTTAGAATATTTTAGAATACTAGCATTTCAACACAGGCAAACATTTTAACAATTTAACTCATTTAAAACTAGTGCCAACTGATGCTGATAATGCAATCAAAACATAAAACTTTCAGCAATGGAATAAACAGAGCCATTGCTATATTCCTTTGTATCATTTCCATATTGGAATGAATTGAGAATGCAGCAAACGTTTTGATACCAAGGCTTAGAAGAGAAGATAGTTCGCCAGTGTGTCAGGCCTATTGAGAGAACCAGGGTCTTTGGCTGGCAGTATAATAATGAACAGCACTACAGGAACACTTGAACACTACATGATAAGCATAGTGACAAATAGAAAAGAGTACACATGGGTTTCAGAAGCATTGTCATTCTAACCATGTCACAACCCAGGAATCTTTTCAAATCAAACAATAACATCAGTACAGCCCTTTATCAAAGGTAAATGCAACTACATTTACATTCATCCTAGAAGGAAATGTATTCTATAACATAAACCATGGAGAGACAATTATTTCCTCATGTTTTGTTAGCATCCTGAGTATAAAAGCATGCATCAGTTCATTCAAGGATTTCAAAATACTTTTCACAACAGACTGCAATGTGTTAGTTAACTCTAACACTTTCATGTTGTGGGTCGGTGCCATAGAAAGTCTGACACTGCTGTTAGTCTAACATAAAATAAAATGTCAGTATCATACATACCTTTTTACATGTTAGGTAAAGGAATTAATATACAGTCAGTTACATTCCGATTTAATATGTTTCTATCAATAATCACCAATGCAAGTTCGTTATTCAAGTTTAGACATTACGCTTCCTAATTAGGGGATAATGAGATCCCAGATCAAATGATACAACAATAGTTCAAGGGCCCTCTTCTAAAAGAAAATATATGTACACAGCAAATACAAACGCAGCTTCTTTGACTGACTTATACAGTTGCAAGTGCATAAATACTCTCTCATTGTATTCCTCTGTGCTTTTCAGATACAATCTGTATAAATTACATCAGATGATTGGAATGCAACAAAATCTCATGTATTGTTTTGCCTTGAAGACAAGATTTTAACCTGGACAGTTATTCTCAAAAATCATTATGTTCATTGGAAAATGGTAATGGTAAGATGAATACAACAGTAAACTAAGCCCTTCTAGTCAGTAAACACAGCAGGATGTTATTATAAGAAGGATGAAAGGTTCTGGTATGTTAACCCCGCGTGCTCCCTCTCAGGGCGTTATGTCCACTGGACATAGACCTGTTGAATGAAATAAACATTATGTAGAAATAATGCTTTATACACATTAACAAATCACATCATGTTTTTAAAACTTTTAAAATCCAATGAAGAGTAATATTATTTTGATATAGGCACCCATTATCAATGTACCTGTGTTGTACAGGTAAATGACTTCATTCTTCTCTGTGGTTATGTTTCATTTTCAATTGCCATGGCTGGGTTACTTGTGCCTAAAAGATTAACATGTATATTGTAAAATAAAGTTATTGCAGAATGGCTCTTTGATTTGCAGGCACAACTGTCAAACAAGTGAACTTAAAACCTTAAAAGGTTGTGATTGAGGCTAAGGTAAAACCAGGATGTGAACGTAGGCTAGGGTTAGGGTTAAACCAGGATTTTAATGTAAGCTAGGGTTAGTGTTAAACCAGGATGTGAATGTAAGCTAGGGTTAGGGTTAAACCAGGATGTGAACGTAAGCTAGGGTTAGGGTTAAACCAGGATGTGAACGTAAGCTAGGGTTAGGGTTAAACCAGGATGTGAATGTAAGCTAGGGTTAGTGTTAAACCAGGATTTTAATGTAAGCTAGGGTTAGTGTTAAACCAGAATGTGAATGTAAGATAGGGTTAGGGTTAAACCAGGATGTGAATGTAAGCTAGGGTTAGGGTTAAACCAGGATGTGAACGTAAGCTAGGGTTAGGGTTAAACCAGGATGTGAATGTAAGCTAGGGTTAGTGTTAAACCAGGATGTGAATGTAAGCTAGGGTTAGGGTTAAACCAGGATGTGAATGTAAGCTGGGGTTAGCGTTAAACCAGGATGTGAATGTAAGCTAGGGTTAGGGTTAAACCAGGATGTGAATGTAAGCTAGGGTTAGAGTTAAACCAGGATGTGAACGTAAGCCAGGTTTAGTTTAGCAACACCTGGCTCAACTTTTGATCCAAGGTGTAAAAGCCTGCCCTGGGTAACTCTGGCTCATTTTAACCAACTTGTGATCCCTCACCCTGTCTCTTTTCGTGTTCTGCTCCCGCATTCTCTGTCCAGGAGGGGGCCCTGTTCAGCAGTCGACTTTGGGACTCCCTCAGTGGCTTGGCTGGGAACTGGTGACTCTCTCCGACAACCCTGCACAACACAGGAGCAACCCTTAGGCCCAGTCTCATGATCAACAGAATGACCGGGAAGGAGTAACACTCACGGCTTGTTGGGAGGAGGCTGGTGTCCTGGGGTGGAGGGCTGCTCACTGTCTTGATTCACAAGGCAGGTTGGGAAAGAGCAGCCGTCACCCAGACTAAACATCAAACACACAGAGAAAACCGTTTGGTGATTTAAACTCCTCCTCCTAAAAGCTGGCGTGGCTTATATACATTTGGTATTCTTCATGTCACAGTTGGTACAGTAGAAGTCCCCTAATTGATCGCCATTGAATTCAAGTAAAACATTGGCCACTGCGTAAAGAAAGCCAGGAATGCCCAAACACTTAAACTAATTAAACATTAGAATTTGTTTTTCTCTCATCAATTCTCAATTGTCTGTATTGCCGCTGGACAGGAACAAGGCCTCTCTGTCACGTTATGTGTTGGCCATGTATCTGATGCAATATGGCCAAAAAGAGTATTCCATTGGAATAAAATATCTATCAATATGTTTTGAGTTGTGCTCTGCATTTGTGATGCAAATTCTGCTTTAAGATTTTAACCAGGCAATACTCTAACTGCAGAAGGGAACCTTGCATGAAAGACGTTTTTCTCCTCATCAAGACATTTATGTGGAGAACACAATGGTGTTGAAATGTCAAATCAGAACTGCAATAGCAGAGACATCTCTTTGTTGTCTTTCCTACTTGAAGTAAGTTTAAAATCAATGGGTGTGCAGAAGTTGTTTAATTGTCTGATAATTGCATTAGCTTACTAGGCCTTTCTGTAAATGTTATGGCATTGTTTCATGCGGTACTCTTCATGGACTTTAGCGAGCAGATTTGCTTTCTGTTTTTAAACTGAACATGAGGTTGATGTTATTCTGCCAGTGTACAACAGTTGTCTTCTTGTAGCCTCAGCCTTATGGGGGCATGAGTTATGAATAAAAGCATACAGAGCAAACAACACAATTTACACATTTACATCGTAATATGCCTTTTATTACTGAATGAAGCAGAGCAGTCTAATGTTTCAACTACTGAAACTCTCTCTCTGGGCCCGGTTCCCCATCAATCTCCAAATACTGAAACTCTCTCTAGGCCCCGTTCTCCATCAACCTCCGAATACCAAAACTCTCTCTGGACCCGGCTCCCCATCAGCCTCCGAATACTGAAACTCTCTCTGGGCTCCGGTTCCCCATCAACCTCTGAATATCTAAACTCTCTCTGGGCCCAGCTCCCCATCAAACTTCTGAATACGGAAACTCTCTGGGCCCGGCTTCAAATCAACCTCCGAATACTGAAACTCTCTCTGGGCCCGGCTCCTCATCAACCTCTGAATACCGAAACTCTCTCTGGGCCCGGCTCCCCATCTACCTCCGAATACCAAAACTCTCTCTGGGCCCGGCTCCCCATCAACCTCCAAATACTGAAACTCTCTCTGGGCTCCGATTCCCCATCAACCTCTGAATACCGAAACTCTCTCTGGGCCCAGCTCCCCATCAAACCTCTGAATACGGAAACTCTCTGGGCCCGGCTTCAAATTAACCTCCGAATACTGAAACTCTCTCTGGGCCCGGCTCCCCATCTACCTCCGAATACTGAAACTCTCTCTGGGCCCGGCTTCAAATCAACCTCCGAATACTGAAACTCTCTCTGGGCCCGGCTCCTCATCAACCTCTGAATACCGAAACTCTCTTTGGGCCCAGCTCCCCATCAAACTTTTGGATACTGAAACTCTCTCTGGGCCCGGCTTCAAATCAACCTCCGAATACTGAAACTCTCTCTGGGCTCGGCTCCCCATCAAACCTCTGCAACTCTGGAGCTACAGCACTCCTGGTGTTAAGCCTTCTTAAATGTTCCCATGTTACTCTGCACATTTGTACAGTTCACTTGCTTCTAGTTGAGGCTTGTAAAATCTTCAAGACCCGGTTGCTTGCCTACTGAGTAGCAATGTAAACTGCCTCTCCCAACCTTCAGGCTATGCACAAACCCAACATTCCAACTCTAGCACTCTGCCACCTCTGGTGTCTTGGCCTGGCCAGCCCACCTCTACTTTAGTGCAGTTCTTGCTCATATCAAAAAGTAAATACCTGGAGAACACAGGAAGTAGCCAGTATCTCATTTCATCTCCAAAAACCTGGCGGAAGTTCTTACTGAGGCCCAGACTGAAACCATTCTTATCTGCCCCATGACGAAATGCTGGAGCACGGACTGCCTCTGAGGAATAATAGAATAGGATATGATTAGTGTTTTAACAAACTCATAAGAGATAATGTTTATCACTTATTATAGAGAATATAAACAATACACAAATGTCATAACTCGATGGAGCAGAGAATTATTTAATAAATTTGTAAAACAACAGTTCTTTGTTTTACAAATACTTATGCAACTGCAGAAACAATAGCATCACCCTCATGGATAAGAAATATTTGGAGTCAGTTGTCTAACATCCTCTTAGGGAAGCAACAGCTAAAAGAGTTTGTTGTTGTCGATATCTGTTTCTAGCCTATTACAGAGATCCTTGTTTTAGTGTTATAACACACTGCAGGAGTTAACCGCTCATTTAAGATCAGCGACATAAGCACCTGTGCGTGTTGTATCACACTGCTTGAGCCCTATCAAATCCAACTTATGTGTGATTCCATCCCTGTTGCTGCCTGATGGGTTGAGAACTAGAACAAAGTCCCCATCCCAGACATGTGGACTCAGTAAATACAGCCAGGCCAGACCTGTTCACATTCTGCTAAGTGAGACACCAGGGAGGCACAACAAGCAGATAGACACCGGCAGCTCTTACCCAGAGTGGACCTGTTTTTGCAGACCAGCCAACAGTGGTAGACGAACAGTGAGGCAAGACTGACAGAAAACATGGAGGCAGCAAAGAACAGGAACATGATGTGGAACTTAGCCTGGGTATCCGGCAGACCATTCTGGGGAACAGTTCCATACAAACGCAATGCATTAGACTGAGAACCTGTGCAGTACCTCCGGTACTATACATTTGACTGGTACTATACATTAGATATGACTGGTACTGTACATTGGTACTGTATATTAAATATGACTGGAATTGTACATTGATACAGTACATTATATATAACATCTATATAGACTGTAAGTAAAGTGTCCCTGCTATTTGGGTGCTAGTATTTGTTAGCCAGGACTAACTAGCAACGAAACAAGTCTAGAGGGAGCTAACCAATCAGTGTTTATTGTTCTCAAATTCAATGCCACTGATTGGCTGATAGGCTCATACCAGGTATTCTAACAGAAGATCATGTGTTTTACCTCCAACCTTTTAGAGAAATCAGAATACCAAGAACATAACATGAAACAGGAGTGTTTAGTTATACACCAAGCGTCATCAGACCTCATTAAAATGAGTACTCTCCTCCTAATGAGAACAGTTTCAGCAAAATACAACAGATATTAAACTATAATTAGCCATCAATCTGCTGAATTAGATGCTACAGAATGTCAATTATTCAAAGGTTCACAATCAAAATATTCCACTTACGGTCCAGAATTTGATGAAGTACTGTAGATCTGTAGCAGTTATAAAAAGGCAATATAACAAGGAGTAGGCCAGGAACTGCATGAAGAACTTATAGTTGGAGAAGCCCACACAGTTATTGACCCTGTTGCAGCACATCAATGAAGGAAATGAGTATCACACAATGTAAGAGAAGCAATACAGTTCTATAGAAAACTCCTGCAGACAGTAAACAGCCCCCCACCTCCCCCCCCCAACAAATAGCTGTATCCATATATCGGACACATCAATTAAGTCTTTGACCACAATAGAAAAGGGAAAACATTCAGCGAATTAGATTTAAAGAATCTTAGAAATCATACACTGAATGATAAAAGCGGGTTGATTTTTTTCAAATATACATAACAAAACCAACTAGGGACAGTCACAGAACATACCAGGGGCAGTGGTGATCCATCTTTAAAATGCATCTGTAAAACAGAAAGCAAGTCAGTAACAGAGGTCCCGTTACAGGTGGGTTCTCACTAGGGGTGCAGAGGGCCATGAACAGTGCCGTACTTATCGCAGACCGAGCAGTGGTGACATCGATCAGGCTTGACCAGCTGGCAGCGATCACAGAAGCGGATCGCTGAGGAGTAGATGAGAGAGAGCATCCACATGGTGAACACTTAATATTAACTTGCCCTAATTACTAAGTAACTAACGCAGTAGAAACAACATAGCTAGTGCACAGGTATTACCCTGTAACAACATAGTTATTTCTTGTCTGAATGTGTTTAAATGATTTGAAACATTTTGGAACATTGCAGTTGCGAATTATTTTGTTGTGTCACCAGTTTTTAGTAACAAAAAAAAGTTATAAACTGGGATTTCATGTGGAGTTGATGGTAGCGGCACCAAGAAGAATAAAATACAGTCACATTTCGGTATGAGTTATTAAAATTGTAAATAACAAACCTAGGTTACATAGTGGAACAATAGAATAACATCTGGACTTACACATGGGAAATATTTCATTGTTCCAATGGTGTAATAATTGTTTCTACAACCATATGACCATGTAGTTACATAGTAAAGCATCTGTAACTACTATTTTGGTACGGCAGTACTGGTTTAGTACCGGTTTAGTTAGAAAATATTATTACCAAATATAATCAAATGTATTTCTAATGTAAACACAGAAGGTCAAATTAAATTAACCTAGAATCTATATTTATATATGTATGCATATTACAAAATGTTAAAACAACGTTTGAATGTTACATAGACTGATAATCAACCCACAGGCCAGTACCCCATTGCACCATCCACCCCAGATATCAGCTCCTCAAATGTTCTGTACCTCCAGACATGGTGCGGGTGTAGATGGGTAGGTCCTTGGCTATCCTTCTAAGGACCTCCTGCTGAGACTCTCCGCGGTCCTCCTGCTCCAACATCTCTTTGTCTGAGTAGGACAAGTGGAACTGCAATGGGAGGAACACAATGACAACAACCCCGTGCCTCCAGCACACTGCAGCTGCAGGCCTACATGCATTACTAATGAGACACACGTCTTATTGGAGCACTTAGTGAATGGTATCGGATTGCAAGTCATTTGAATGGTGTGCAGCTTTGAGCGCTGGTGGGCTGCAGTACAGGACTGTCATAAGTCACCACGCTACTCCAGTCTGTTGGCCTCGGTCATGAGCTGATTCATTCTGGAAAGTTCTAACCTGTTTGGTAAAATAATATGAGAATTGGGCTGCCTCTGTAAATGCAAAGAGTGCTGCTTTAAGTAGTTGGACAGTAATGCAATATTAAACACAATCGCTGACAATCACAGTAGACATGTAGCCTAGTTCTGCACCTGTCTCTGTACCACATTATTGAGCTGTGTGAGCAGGTTTGATCGATGCACACACACACACAGGAAAATGCATTCTGAAACACACCAACACACACATGCTTTACACACACACACACACACCTCTTTACCTCTTTCAATGGGTTCATGGGCTTGGTGAAGATGGTCTGCCAATAGGCCCAGGTAAACAAAATGAAGATAACATGATACGCCAACAGGTAAACAACTGAAAATAGAAAGACATACATCTCACTGTGCAGTCATCTGACTCCGAGAATAGAGTACTATGCAGCCAAATCATCTGACTTCAACAAAAGACCAACAAAGACGGCCTGTATCCCAATTACTTGATGTGAATAAAGCTTTCATTTATTTTCCAAAACTTTTAACTTTGACCAAAACCTATTTTCCTGTAAGAATCCCCAAATGAAACATTGTAGAGGTTTTGGGACCGCCTGACTATCTGTTTACATACTGACCTACTTTGCTTCCCCACAATGGTTCTAACCACCCGAGTGGCTGTCAGTATGAGTAAGGACTAGTTTAGGAACCTGACTGACCAGAGATCTCAAAGACCAAAGACTCAGCCTCAAAGCTATTTATCAGTCAAACTCTCCTCACTAATTAGACAGACAGACAGTCCGACAGACAGACAGACTACTACTGACATTAGTAGTAGTAGTAATAATAATATGTGTTTATCTGTATCATATTGTAGACAAATCAAAACGCATCAGGGGCACTTACTTTTCTCTCCAACATTGTTGATGGATTCTGAGGAGAGAAGGAATAAAATGTGAAGTCATGTCTTTGTCTTTAGATATTGTCTAAATTTCAAATGTACAAAAACATGTCCAAATTAGTATAGTTGGTTTAGGTATCCTTGGAACCCACTCGTTTAGTAATAGCAGAAATACTGAATAGATGCATAATGAAATACACATCCTGAAAAAAGGCATAGTGAAATTGACATCCTGAATAGATGCGTAGTGAAACATACATCCAGAATAGATGTGTAATGAAACAGACATCCTGAATAGATGCATAATTAAGTATGTCATGCTGAATAGATGCATCGTGAAATTGACATCCTGAATAGATGCGTAGTGAAACAGACATCCGGAATAGATGCATAGTTAGAAAAACATACTGAATAAATGCGTAGTGAAACAGACATCCGGAATAGATGCATAGTTAGAAAAACATACTGAATAGATGCGTAGTGAAACAGACATCCGGAATAGATGTGTAATGAAACAGACATCCTGAATAGATGCATAATAAAGTACGTAATGCTGAATAGATGCATCGTGAAACAGACATCCTAAATAGATGCATAGTTAGAAAGACATACTGAATATTTACATAGTGAAACATGCTGTAGCCCCAATGTCATCTGTAACTCCTCCAGCCTTTAAAAATGAATTACCCTTCTATCCAGGCAATAAATTACTTTACTGGATTTACATTTTGATATAATAAAGCCCTAATGTGCACCAAACAACAGTGGCAGGGTTCTTAATACAGCCTGTGTGTCAGTGCTGAAGTGGTAGCTGCTCCACATGAAAGCAGGCAAGAGGCAGACAAAGTGACAGACCACATGCCTGGATCAACAACCCTGTCCTCAGCCCTCCAGACCACATGCCTGGATCAACAACCCTGTCCTCAGCCCTCCAGACCACATGCCTGGATCAACAACCCTGTCCTCAGCCCTCCAGGCCACATGCCTGGATCAACAACCCTGTCCTCAGCCCTCCAGACCACATGCCTGGATCAACAACCCTGTCCTCAGCCCTCCAGACCACATACCTGGATCAACAACCCTGTCCTCAGCCCTCCAGATCACATGCCTGGATCAACAACCCTGTCCTCAGCCCTCCAGACCAACACACTGTGTAGCTCCATACACCACGAACAATGAGACAAGCCTCTTACATGTCACTAAGGAGCCCACAGAACCGGTTCCCCAACACGGTTCTCCATCCATATTCCTGGTGTGTGCAGACTGTATATATATATATCTGCTGGCTGACCAGGACAATGAGGCATAACGTTTCATTTGCACAACCTCCTCTACTGTCCACTAAACCATAAAAAAATCAGAAATCTGCATAATTTTAGTTAAGAAATGTTACAACTAATTTGTCAAAGAATAACCATATATTTCCAGACAACAAATACGTACATAACATTCAGTCACCTTCAAAAGACCCTGCAGACATTTTTTAAGATACAGTTTGGGGATTTAATGGGGGGAAACTGGGTCAGGCAGAGATTGCTTGGGGTGAATTAAGTGAGTCAGACAATGGGATTAGCAAAAGTATAAGGATCAGATGACGATACACTCCTACAATGACCCTGGACCTCATCAAGCCACGCTGGCCACAGGCCACAACAGTTCTGCAGTGGGCCAGTCGGACGGAACACCACAATCTAGTTTTACAGAAAATGTCAAACGGTCGTCATTAATATCAATGCACCTGAAACCCTGCTGTCCTGTTCATGTGTTCAAGCTCCAGAGGACCAGTCAGAGAGGTCTTACCTCTGGGGTTGGGAACGGTTTTGACTAAGTGATTGACTCTGTGATGACAACAGGATATGACTGGACCGGCTGGGGGGGGGGGGGGGGGGGATTTGTCATGGCTGTATGTCATGGCTGCAACATCTTCCCTAAGACACTGTAGTCCAGCATTGTGGAATTATGGAAACATGACAAATACATGGTCAAAACAGGTCTTTGGTCAACCTTCAAGAAATTGCTTGAAGTTATCTAAACATCAGCTGACAATGTTGTTGTTAAAGCTAAAAGATAAACCTAGCCCAGTCTTAAAAATGTGTTTGTCAAAGAGAATTTGAATAAATTGGGCAATAGACCAATGAAACTGGTAAGGACCTTCAGTCACAGCAACAACAAAAAAAAACAGTTTTTTTGCACCCCCACTTTTTCAATCCAGAGCCATTAGCATGAAATGCATCTTGGTACAATTTGCTGAGGAAATGGCTTCTGCTGTCTGTGGTAACCTGACATGTTGCCAAGTACAGCATGGGCTACCTCCGTTCCTCAAACACAGAGCTCTTCCCCTCAGGAAAAATGCTCACTATTCAGCTCAATTCAATATTAAGTGTTTAAATATTTTGCACTACAAAATCAAACAACCCGTAACGTATCTTGACAGAGCACTTTGCAATAGTAGTACACATCCATACAATATAAACACACCGGCAAAGGATAGTAGAGGCCATTAATCTGTCAAACACACCCTTGTGAGGTGATTCTTCAATCTTAGCTAGAAGGGGCTTCTGCTTTATGGTCATCAAAATGTCAAAACAGAAGGCAACTTGGATGATTTACAGTAGATATATTATGTTACTACGTGTTTCCTTTATAGTGGTTTGGATTAGCCACAATAAATAAACTGTCCAAACATTTAGGTATAGACCATTCTTTAGGATAAACGCATTGCCATTATTATTGAAAGATGTTAAAACTCAGCACATATAAACAACCAATATTTGCATGTGTTTTATTTTAACTGTAATCTATTGCTGTGACTCAACTGTTTTTATAAAAGCCTTCCAAATACTCCTGAACATACGTCAACAATTACGTTGTATTTTATGATGATTCAAACTTGGATTGTCAATAATCAAAGCGTAAACAAATTGTTCTGCGTACAATATCTGGCATGAGCAAAATTCCGAACACATGGCCATATTATTCATAAAGGTGCAAGGCTACTACAATATCCTGTAAGCATTTCAACCCATACCGTTCCAACAGAATCCTTACCTATGCAGAGCTGTACAACGTACGCGTAGTAGGACCAAGCCACTATGAGGCTGATAAAAAAAACTGGAATCCAATACAAAACAGTCTGACAGCTTCTTTTGATACTACGAGAGCCTGGCGGCGCCATATTCTATTTAGAGAACATTTGTTTGACATCAAGTTTGTTTTATATTTCACTGCATTTCTACACATTAATCGCGTCTGATCGACATCCCTTGAACGTAGCTCTTCTTTTCTAACGCCTCCCCTCGTTTCTCGTTGCGTTGAAACATTTTCAGCACCACCCCTTTTTTAGCCCAAGTTACCATGACGTTGGTGGGATGCTGCAAACCTATTTTCATTCTTTGGAGTGAGCCTCTGGCCGCAGATATTAAGAAATCCAACGTTGTTGATTTCAATGTTATCTTGACTTAGATTTTACTTCGATGAAAGTATGCCTAAATCATGAAAACGTATGCTTAGGCTAGATAAGATTACCCTTTTGGTACCATTACCCAATACTGACAATTGGTTGATATATTCTTTGGTTCTTTATATTTCAGTATGGTACACAGGCCTGTAAATAAATAGGGCTAATGCAGCTCTGCTTCCCATTATTGAGGACAGTGTGATATAGATGTCAATGCTCTGTGTCATATTACTGAGGAAGGTGTGACACAGTCAGCTGTTAATTAGCTGACTTCACTTATGTGAAAACGAACACGAAAAATATTGCCTTCATGTAATTTCTGAGGTCAGGGGTTATAGAACCGTGTATGTGTGTTACAAACTATATTATCTGGACAAAAATATCCACAAAACATTTTCTTTTCAAATTCAAAATTAATAGAAATATTTGCCAAATAGTGAGGTTTTCTTATCCTTGTTTTGGAAAGAGCCTTTTGATGCTAAAGTATTTAGGTTTAGATGTAATGTATTTGGGATAAGGTTAGACATTAGGGCTATGGAAAGTATATGCAAGAATGTTAGGTTATGTCATGCCCTGGCTGCGAGCCCCTGGCCATTTCAGGGCAAGACTATTTGTGAGGCCTCTAGCCCTCTTCATGCCATTGTGGGCTCCCCAGTCAGAGCAGCTGCATTCAGTTGACTCTGATTGGGGAGCCTACTTAGGTTAGTTTGTCACCACACCCGGTGTGGTTTATTGTTTGTTGCTTGTCTCAACGGCTCACGGTTTGTCTCTGTTTAGTTCATTTTCAAGTGGATACTCTACACGTTATTTGTATATCGTTTTATGTTAGTTAGTCCTTTCATTTTACGTGTACAGTTCGTGTTAGTTTGTATTTGTCTTGTTGTTAAGGATTAAACCCATTTTCA
>JACXGK010003794.1:0-31067 GCA_016801125.1 Novumbra hubbsi
TCCTCCAACCCTAAGAAGAGAGGGGTGGAGCTGGGTATTACTATCAGTGGTAAGACTGACACACTTCCTCCAACCCTAAGAAGAGAGGGGTGGAGCTGGGTATTACTATCAGTGGTAAGACTGACACACTTCCTCCAACCCTAAGAAGAGAGGGGTGGAGCTGGGTATTACTATCAGTGGTAAGACTGACACACTTCCTCCAACCCTAAGAAGAGATGGGGTGGAGCATCCAACCCTAAGAAGAAAAGGGTGGAGCTGGGTATTACTATCAGTGGTAAGACAGATACACTTCCTCCAACCCTAAGAAGAGATGGGGTGGAGCATCCAACCCTAAGAAGAGAGGGGTGGAGCTGGGGATTACTATCAGTGGTAAGACAGATACACTTCCTTCAACACTTAGAAGAGAGGGGTGGAGGCTCCACATCTAAATAGAGAGGGGTGGAGCTGGGGAGTACTATTCGTGATTAGTATCAGTGGTAAAACATACTTCTTAATGAGTCAACATTATATGGGATTCTACATGAAGAATATCAATCGTAACGTTCTATTTGAGTTATATAACAATTATGTTCTACTGGAGAAACATCAACCATGACCTTTTATGTGAGGTACATCAGCCATGATGTTCTTAATACGGGATTTCAACCATGACCTTCTATGTGAGGTACATCAACCATGACCTTCTATGTGAGGTACATCTCCCATGGCCTTCTATATGTGGTATGTCAACCATGACATGTTATGTAAGGTACATCAACCATGATCTTCTATGTGAGGTACATCTCCCATGGCCTTCTATATGAGGTATATCAACCATGACCTTATATATGAGGACAATCAACCATGACCTTTTATGTGAGGTACATCAACCATGATCTTCTATATGAGCCATATCAACCATGACCTTATATATGAGGACAATCAACCATGACCTTTTATGTGAGGTACATCAACCGTGATCTTCTATATGAGCCATATCAACCATGACTTTTTATATAAGGACAATTAACCCTGACCTTTTATGTGAGGTACATCAACCATGATCTTCAATGTGAGGTACATCCACCATGAACTTCTATATAAGGTATATCAACTATGACCTTCTATGTGAGGGACATCCACTATTATCTTCTATACAAGGGTACATCAACCATAAACTTCTATATTAGGTATTACTATGATGTTGGAAGAAGTCCTGCTACATTAATGTCTTTATTACTGTTATGTATATCATGTACAGTTATTTCTGTATTTTAAAGCAAACTGTTCAAGCTTTTTCATTTTTTAACGCCAATTACGTGCTTCTGTAAAGTGTAAGCAATTACCACTCCTCTACTTTCTCTCCTTTCTTATCTCCTCTTCTCACCTCTCATCTTCTCTTCTCTCTTCTCTTCTTTACTGTCCGATACTCTCCTATCTTAACCACTACTGTCTTCTCTTCTCTACTGTCCGATACTCTCCTATCTTAACCACTCCCGTCTTCTCTACTGTCCGATAATCTCCTATCTTATCCTCTCCTATCTTATCCTCTCCTGTCTCCTCTCTTTTTTCCTTTCCTTTATTCTACCTTCAAACACTCTCGACTTCTATCCTCAAAATGTCCACTCTCCTATTCTCTACTTTTCTCTTCTTTCCTCTTCTCTAGTCTTCTTTCTCCTTATCTTCTCTCCTGTTCCTCCTTACTCTTCTTGTCACCTCCGATCTTACCGCCTCTACTCTCCTTTCTCTTTTTCTACTCTGTCCTCTTATATGTATCTCTTTTTTTCTGCTCACAGCCAGTAAGAAGTCTGGAGAACCACTAATCATCTCAGACATCAAGAAAGGCAGCATGGCTCACAGGTACTGTATTGAAGGTTTTAGCCAATAAACAGATGACTTCAGTAGCCAATAGACTGATGACTTCAATAGCCAATAAACGAATGACTTCAATAGCCAATAAACTGATGACTTCAGTAGGCAATAGACTGATGACTTCAATAGCCAATAAAAAGATTACTTCAGTAACCAATAGATGTATGACTTCAGTAGAGAATATACTGAAACTTCAGTATACAATTAACTAATTACCTCAATTGTTCTAGTTTATCAATTACATAATTCTCCAGCAGAGGGAGACATTCTCCTACAAATCACACATTGTGCAGTTTCAAAAACCTCCAACCCTTCCAGTCTCTAGCTTGCTCTCTGTCTCTCTCTCTCATTATGTTCCTTTGCTTTCTTTTTTATCTTTTTTAAACTATTATCTCCCTACCTCCATATTTATCTCTTTCCAACATGAACCAACATCTCTATGCTGGGACTGCCCTCCAGCAGAGACCGATAGGGCAGTGCTTGTTTGATTATTGCCCTGAATGTGTTTAGTGGTATTTATTGATGTGTACATTACCATACCTTTACCTAATCTGTGTGGGTAAACAAATCTCCTTTCAGCTGAATGTTATTGTGTTCCAGACATTTAAACAAGTCACTCTAGATTTAATATGAATTTAAAGAAAAGAGAAACCAGCACACTGTCCTTGCCTGTTTCACGTCTGGTAATTATTGAAGCTGATGTATTGACCTCAAGGCCTT
Source organism: Novumbra hubbsi (assembly GCA_016801125.1). Taxonomy (NCBI): domain Eukaryota; kingdom Metazoa; phylum Chordata; class Actinopteri; order Esociformes; family Umbridae; genus Novumbra; species Novumbra hubbsi. The sequence continues at coordinate 2,572 of JACXGK010003794.1, forward strand.
TGTCAAAGTGGATGAATAAGTCTGAATATAAAACCCAAAGCTCTTTCGTTCAGACAGCATTGGGGTGCTAATACTTTTGAAACATAGAACTAGTAAGGAAAAAATCATACTACTCAGTAAAATATTTTCAGCACAAGAAACTATTGTGTTGGGATACATGTTTGAGCCCAACATATGGGTCATAGGGTTTTTCTGCATTCACCTTTACTCAATTACATGTGAGTGCTAATACTTTTTGAGTTGACTTTACCTCCTCAAACCTTCTGTTCCTACACTTTCACCTATTCCCTCCCCTCCAACTTTCCCCCTGTTCCCAGGACTGGCACATTGGAGCCCGGAGACAAGCTGCTGGCTATAGATAATATAAGGTTGGAGAACTGTTCCATGGAAGATGCCTGTCAGATTCTTCAGCAAGCAGAGGACCTGGTCAAACTCAAAATCCGAAAGGATGAGGACAATTCTGGTGAGCCTATGGAGCTAAATATCTGTACCATATAAATACAGAATCAGTCACAAGTCTGGACACACCTAATCATTCAGCCTGCCTCAGTTTCACTGTCCCCTCCTGCATGGTTTGGTGAATGCCAGTAGACCATTTCCTGCTTGACGTCATTGTGCTAACTTTGGTAGAGGAGGGAAAATGCTATGGGCTTGTTTTTCCTTTTTAGTTTCACTGAAGGGATGTTAATGCCCTCAGAAGACATTTATGGTCTATGCTTCTATGCTAACTTCGTAGGAACAGTTTTGGGAAGGCCCTTTTCTGTTCCAGCATGACTGTGCCCCAGTGCACAAAGCAAGGTCCATAAAGGCTTGGGTGGATGAGCTTGGTGTGGAAGAACTTGATTGGCCCACACAGAACCCTGACCTCAATCCTATCAAACACCATTGGGATCAACTAGAACAGAGATTGTGAGCCAGGCCCTCTCGTCCAACATCAGTGTCTGACCTCACCAATGCTCTTCTGGAAGAATGGGCAAAATATCCAAAAGACACACTCAAAAACCTTGTCGAAAGCCGTCCCAGAACAGTGGAAGTTGTTACAGATGAAAAGAGGGGACTGTCTCAATATTAATGCCTTTAGATTTAGAATGGGATGTCATACAAGGTCCATACAAGCTCCTGTAGGAGCTTGTAATACCTAGGTTCATACAGTGGATGTACTCACTACTAAGTGTCTGGATAAGAGTGTTTGCCTGATGACATACATGTAAATACATGAAGTACCAATCCTCAGTATTGGCAGTATTGTCTGATAATGACTTTTTTTTTTTTACTACAAACACGATCAGTATTCAACAACAGTTATTTTCAATCACCAGAATTCTGTCCATCCATCTATGGAATTGCCTCAGTCATGTCACATCTGTCATGTCACATCTGTTAACTGACATAGTTATGGCGTGACACAGTTATGGCGTGACACAGATATGGCGTGACACAGATATGGCGTGACACAGATATGGCGTGACACAGTAAAGGTGTGACACAGTTATGACGTGACACAGTTATGGTGTGACACAGTAATGGTGTGACACAGTTATGGCGTGACACAGTTATGGTTTGACACAGTAATGGTGTGACACAGTTATGGTGTGACAGTAATGGTGTGACACAGTTATGGCGTGACACAGTTATGGTGTGACACAGTTATGGTGTGACACAGTAATGGTGTGACACAGTTATGGCGTGACACAGATATGGCGTGACACAGATATGGCGTGACACAGTAAAGGTGTGACACAGTTATGACGTGACACAGTTATGACGTGACACAGTAATTGTGTGACACAGTTATGGCGTGACACAGTTATGGCGTGACACAGTTATGGTTTGACACAGTTATGGTGTGACAGTAATGGTGTGACACAGTTATGGCGTGACACAGTTATGGTGTGACACAGTTATGGTGTGACACAGTTATGGTGTGACACAGTAATGGTGTGACACAGTTATGGCGTGACACAGTTATGGCGTGACACAGTAATGGTGTGACACAGTTATGGCTATGGCTTTTCTTTATGCAATCAATTTCTCTGTCTTTCTCTCTTGTTTCATCTATGATTCTCTCCATTTCCTCTTTATCACAGAACACTCTTTTTTCTCTTTCTGACTATCCTCCTTCTCTGTCGGCCTCTGATAGATGAACAGGAGACATCAGGTTCCATCATCTACACGGTGGAGTTGAAGAGATACGGAGGTCCTCTGGGCATCACCATCTCTGGCACAGAGGAGCCCTTTGATCCCATAGTCATCTCCGGCCTCACCAAGCGGGGCCTGGCTGAGAGGTGAGACAGCAGGGGTCTCTGACCGGGGCCTGGCTGAGAGGTGAGACAGCAGGGGTCTCTGACCGGGGCCTGGCTGAGAGGTGAGACAGCAGAGGTCTCTGACCGGGGCCTGGCTGAGAGGTGAGACAGCAGGCACCGGGCTGCTTTGGCCAGTGGATCTCCATACCAGGGGTCTCTGACCGGGGCCTGGCTGGGAGGTGAGACAGCATGGGTCTCTGACCGGGGCCTGGCTGGGAGGTGAGACAGCAGGGGTCTCTGACTGGGGCCTGGCTGGGAGGTGAGACCGCAGGGGTCTCTGACCGGAGCCTGGCTGAGAGGTGAGACCGCAGGGGTCTCTGACCGGGGCCTGGCTGAGAGGTGAGACAGCAGGGGTCTCTGACCGGGGCCTGGCTGAGAGGTGAGACAGCAGGCACCGGGCTGCTTTGGCCAGTGGATCTCCATACCAGGGGTCTCTGACCGGGGCCTGGCTGGGAGGTGAGACAGCAGGGATCTCTGACCGGGGCCTGGCTGGGAGGTGAGACAGCAGGGGTCTCTGACTGGGGCCTGGCTGGGAGGTGAGACCGCAGGGGTCTCTGACTGGGGCCCTCCTTGGTCTCCTAGAACTGCCCACTTGAGGCCCTTGGCCTGGCCTAGCTAAGTACACTTAAATGGAATGGAATTAGTTGAATCTTAGTTGGTTACATAATAATCAAATGATTTCCAACATTTCAGTGATTTGTTCAGCCGTAGTATAAATACTGGCTGTTGCCAGTCTTATGTTGCAACCTTCACTTTAGGTTAGATGTGTTCCTGTACTTCAGGCATCATGGAATCAGGTGGTGCATGGGATCCATTTTAATCATGAAAAACCTGCATCCTAGGACATTGTTATTCTATTGTACATATATATTTATTATGTTTGCACGATTGAGTCAAACATCCCGGTCTGGCTCCAAGCATTAGCAACATAAGCCGTTGCTTAGGGCCCCGGATCGCGAGAGGTCCCCTGCTAGGCATACCCCAACCAATATAAGAGAGGGGGCTCCTAAACAATTTTTGCTTAGGGACCCCAAATGACTAAAACCGGCACTGCAAACATCAGTCAAACACCAATCAAGAACTAGATAGAGAAAAAAATTCAACCCCAGCAGTTTGTTTTTTAGTTCTTTGTTTGTAGTGTTAACAGAGACATAAATCACAGATTACCACACAAAGAGAGATCAGGGCTTCTTATTGGTTGACCTTACTCTTGGTCATTGTTCTTGCAGCTTGGGACGAATTAGCACATGCTCACTGTGTAACATTGTTTTGTGTACGTGTAACAAGGTAATGACATTTGTCACACTTTATTTGAATAGTCCACAGATGGTCATACTATCAACAGAGTACCAACCACATGCTATCTTTAAGGTTAAGGTTGGGTTTTAGTTTAGGTAAAGGTTATTGTTGGGTTTAGGGTATGTGTTTTGGTTAAGGTTACTATTGGGTTCAAGGTTTAGGTAAAGGTTATGATTGTGTTTAGGGTATGGGTTCAGGTTTAGGTTAAGGTTATGGTTGGGTTTCAAGTATGGATTCAGGTTAAGTTAAAGGTTATGGTTGGGTTTACAGTATGGTTTAGATTAAGATTATGGTTGGGATTAGTGTATGGGTTCAGATTTAAGTTATGGTTGGGTATGGGTTCAGGTTTTGGTCAGCGATATCGTTGGGTTTAGGGTATGGGATCAGAATTAAATGAAGGTTATCGTTGGGTTTAGTGTATAAAATCAGATTTAAGTTATGGTTGGGTTTAGGTTAAGGTTATGGTTGGGTTTAGGGTATGGTGGGGGTTAGTATACTCTATGTATACTTAGTAAATCATAAAATTGCGATTTTTTTTTTTTGTTTGTACATATATATATATTTGGACTAAATATACATCCCCTGCTGATTTTTTTTGTTTACCCACTAACAAAGACATGATCAGTCTTTAATTTGAATGGTCTATTTGAACTGTGAGAGACAGAATAACAACAAAGAAATCCAGAAAAATGCATTTCAAATAAGTTATACATTGATTTGCATTTTACTCAGTGACATAAGTATTTGATCCCGTTTCAATCAGCAATAATTCTGGCTCCCAGGTGTGTTTAAAACAGGTAACGAGCTCATCTTGAATGAATTCAGCTTGTTACCTGTATAAAAGACAGCAGTCCACAGCAGCAATGTCCAAATCAGCAGGGAATCAAATAATTGTTTCCTCCAGTGTAAAACTTAGAACTGCATTGTGGTGTTATTTACAGCCGCCGTACTCCCATCAGAACCCAAAATCAACATTTGTTAACGAATGTTTGTATATAATGTAAATAAATCTGCATATTCCAAAACACAATCATTTTGATGTCTTGGACGGCCGGCCCTCAGGTTCATTGCTTAAGAATATGAGATCCCTCAGCTATTTATTAACATGCAGGCTGAGCAATGACTTTGTTAGTGTTAAACCCAAATATACCAGCTTATAATATATACCAAACCTAACACAAAAACGGGACCTGGGGTTTTTCTTGTCTGGAGACGTACCCACGCTACATGTGACCTGTGACCTTTGTACCCTGCAGGACCGGAGCCATCCATGTGGGAGACCGGATCCTGGCTATCAACTGTGTCAGTCTGAAGGGCAAGCCCCTCAGTGAAGCCATACACCTCCTCCAGATGGCTGGGGAGACGGTGACACTCAAGATAAAAAAACAAGTCGACAGTAAGTGTTGACGTAGAACCAATCAGCTCACTTTACCTCACCTGTACTCACCAGTTACATTTGTGTGAGCAATCCTCATTTTATACAATGCTAGTAAGGGTCTGTGTGTTGGGGTTAGGTTTAGGAGGTTAGGGTAAGGGTCTGTGGGTTAGGGGTTAGGTTTAGAAGGTTAGGGTAAGGGTCTGTGTGTTAGGGTTAGGGGTTAGGTTTAGGAGGTTAGGGTAAGGGTCTGTATGTTATGGTTAGGTTTAGGAGGTTAGGGTAAGGGTCTGTGTGTTAGGGTTAGGGGTTAGGTTTAGGAGGTTAGGGTAAGGGTCTGTGTGTTAGGGTTAGGGGTTAGGTTTAGGAGGTTAAGGTAAGGGTCTGTGTGTTAGGGGTTAGGTTTAGGAGGTTAGGGTAAGGGTCTGTGTGTTAGGGTTAGGGGTTAGGTTTAGGAGGTTAGAGTAAGGGTCTGTGTGTTAGGGTTAGGTTTAGGAGGTTAGGGTAAGGGTCTGTGTGTTAGGGTTAGGGGTTAGGTTTTGGAGGTTAGGGTGAGGGTCTGTGTGTTAGGGTTAGGGGTTAGGTTTCGTTGTCCTAAACAATTTCCATTATTTTTCAATCTTCCTTAAGTATTTGTCTAACCCTTTACAAATCCGGTGTATATTTCTCTTTCTGAAAAACATTTGTTCTGTTTTGTGCGTTTTAACAGACCCTCAGACGTGGACAGTTTTACGTCTCAGATGTCTGCCCTGACATCTGAGACGTAAAACTATCCATTTGTAGTTAGTGATTAAAGCAAACTGACGTATGCATGAATCCAGTCGGGGTGAATTTGTCATGGTCGGCTAGCGGAGAGGATGTTCTGGATCTCAGTGAACAATTACAGTCCACCTCAGGCTGCAACGCCGCTAGATGCCCCACCCATGTAGTGGTCTTAGAGTAGCCTTTTATCCTTGATATTCCTTATGAATGTTGTAGGCGGTTTTCATGGTTATGAGGATTTAGTACACTGGTTTAAAGACTTAGATATTTCAGTTTAAATGAAGTGATCCACTCTGAAATGATCATGATATATGACCACATACACTCATGTCATTAGGAGACGTAATGCTGTTATTGTCAAGTAGTGGTGAAAATTACAAATGTATGAATTGGGTTCCATTATCAAGCGCCACAGTTATAGTTGGAAAGTATTTGACAGAAATAAACTGTGTAGCTAAATATGATCTCCCAGTTGTTGTTGTTGAGCAAAGTGTGTGTAATGGGGCTCTGTCATTGGTCCTGACACATAAAGTGTGTGTAATGGGGCTCTGTCATTGGTCCTGACACATAAAGTGTGTGTAATGGGGCTCTGTCATTGGTCCTGACACATAAAGTGTGTGTAATGGGGCTCTGTCATTGGTCCTGACACATAAAGTGTGTGTAATGGGGCTCTGTCATTGGTCCTGACACATAACAAAATTCAAGACAATGTATTTAGTAGACCTTGCGAGGTCAAATGCTTTCCTATCCCGTGGAGCTACATTTAGTCAGCCCTGTAAGGTGAAACCAGTGGAATCATCTAAATTAAGACCACCTTAAGTATCTTTGTGAACAATCCAATACGGAAAAAATCTTAGAATATTTGTCAGTATGATGAAAACATATTTAAGTGTATTGGTTGAATGTAATTATAAAATACATGAATAAAATACATGTTTTAATATATTAGGGAAAAGAGGGGTAGAATTTACCCCAGAACCTTCTTCATCCAGATTGTCATGTCAAGTCTTCTCTATATTGGCATTATGTCAATGAATCAAGTCACTTTATCTCCTAATAAAATAACACATTAGAAATGTGTGTCTGGACAGGGCACACTAGGGTAAATCCTCATATTAAAATGCATTTCCTTTCTATATATTTACTATAGCTATAGCTATGTTCATTAAAATGTCAATGTTGCAGTCGAAATGACTTCTCATTGGCCAGAATTGGGGTCCAATCCTAGTCATTCAGGTGTTAATGTCACATGACTCTCAGTTGCTTTTGGATTGGTTAACTTTCCTGTCTCTCAAATTGGTCCCTATTTTCAGTGTTTGTCAAACTTCTCCTCAGGGACTTCTGGTCATCTCATGCTTTATTTCAGCACTTCTGATTCTCATTCAAGGCATTTCTGCATACTGTGTCCCACTTTTGATTAGAGACAGTTTGCTCAACCTATGATTTGACAACCTCATCCACTCCCCTTTCCTCAGTGGCAGATGAGAAGAAAAGGGTTGGAGAGATGGAGAATGATTTGAGTGACACAGAGGATGTGTCAGAAATGACAGATTCCCAGAAGACCAGTAAACTGTCTGAGATCTACTCCACCACCATCCCCAGCGTGGACTCTGCAATGGAGTCCTGGGATGGCTCGGGCATTGACGCTGGCTACGGCAGTCAAGGTAAATCAGCCAAGGGGACAACTAGAGCTTGATGGGGAAATAACTACTAGGGTTGGGTTGTGTCAAGTGCTATGACAGTCTAAGTTAGCCCAGTGAAATATACACCTCATATACATTTTGGATCTACATCGATGATGCCACACTTCAACTATGGCATTGCAGGTGGGGAAGTAGGAAGGCAAAGGAAGATTCTAACATCACGGATGATGCAACCGGACAATAAATTCTCATTTCATTAAATAGTTTGGTGTGAATGTAGCGGCCAACCAAACAACAAACACTGTGCGGGACAGGTGTTGACAGGAACCAGCCCAACAACAGAGGGTTTCATGTTGGCTTTCATATTGCCTCTGTTTCTTTCAGCATGGTTCAGCTCAACTCTGAATACCGTAGAATTCTCCTCTCCACAGGCACCTACACCCACCAGGCAGCCAGCCTCGCCCTTCACCCCCATGAGTGGAGGAGTGTCAAGCAGAGGAGCAGTCCCCCTCCCCCCACCCGACGTAGCAAGAACTACCCCTTCAGTGACGGTGGCTTCAGTGAGGATGACTGGGACAAACCTTCAGGGTAGGGAGACCGGAGGACTCACCCTGTAAAGTGTACATTTTAGGACACCGTAAAGCCCTCTCAACCCCTCTTGGAATGAAGTGCTCTCAACCCTACCGATACCGATGTGTTTTTAGGACGTCCTCTGTTTTCTGGGGGGGGAAGCTGTTGGTGAAATGCACTTCACCCATAAGCTTTTAATGTGAGACCGCATACAGGAAGGAGGGCTTGTGAAGTTTTCCAAAAATTACCAGGTTTTCCAGAAATCATTGATGTATGAACTTTTCCCAAATAAACAACTTGAAAACTGAAAACTATACAGACTAGGTGATTGGTAATAGTCTACTCAAAGTCCCTGGCAAACATAATGACATTCAACACGAATAGACCTGCAGGAGGTTTATGTCAGTGTTTGATCTTAGACAGTTACAATGTGTGTTGTGTCTGACACCTTTTTGATTTACGTTACAAGACAAGCATATTAAACATATTAAAGGGCGTGTGAAGGCTTTTTACTGTGAATTTTATGTATATATATATATTTATTTATTGCATGCTTTTTTCTCCATTCATGCTTTCATTTGCTGTCCACACCCATTCACAGCTAACGTTTACTAATGATAACCTTTAACATTTAGAAAATAGATGTTTTCCTTCAAACTGTGTTATAATGATAGAACTTCTAAATACAACCAGCAACCAGCTGGGACAGCTGTAAGGGTGGGAGCCTATCTTCTTGTCCCATAGCCGGAGGCAGATTAATGCTCCCTAGGAACACCTAATTTGACAGAGCCTGGGTGGACATTCACTGACTTTTTCCTTTTTTAACCATGGAAGGGAATGATTTTGAGTAATATTATCACGGTTTGGGTACAGGAGTCCTGGTCAGACAAGGCACTGTGAGCTGGTTTGAATAGGTATTTGTAATTGTCTTTGGAATCCAGACAGATTTCGGATATCTAACAATGGTAATCATGTCCGGGGTATTTGGACAGAGAGGACAACATCTACTGTTTTATTTGGAACAACCAGGGAATGATGTTATTATCCCAAACACACGGTCATATGGGGAACGACCAGGGAATGCTGTGTGTTTATTTCCCAAACACACAGTCATATGGGGAACAACCAGGGAATGTTGTTATTTTCCCAAACACATGGTCATATGGGGAACAACCAGGGAATGTTGTTATTTTCCCAAACACATGGTCATATGGGGAACAACCAGGGAATGTTGTTATTTTCCCAAACACTGGTCATATGGGGAACAACCAGGGAATGTTGTAATTTTCCCAAACACTGGTCATATGTGGAACAACCAGGGAATGTTCTAATTTTCCCAAACACTGGTCATATGGGGAACAACCAGGGAATGTTGTAATTTTCCCAAACACTGGTCATATGGGGAACAACCAGGGAATGTTGTTATTTTCCCAAACACACGGTCATATGGGGAACAACCAGGGAATGTTGTTATTTTCCCAAACACTGGTCATATGGGGAACAACCAGGGAATGTTGTAATTTTCCCAAACACATGGTCATATGGGGAACAACCAGGGAATGTTGTTATTTTCCCAAACACACGTTCATATGGGGAACAACCAAGGAATGCTGTGAGTTTATTATCCCAAACACACAATCGTATGGGGAAAAGCGGCTGGAGGGAACCAAAACAAAGAAAGTAAAAATCAAAGGAACCCCTCTGTGAAATAACGGAAGCGGTGTGGTCATTGAGGAGTGGGGGAGGAGCATGATTGGTGCCACCTGTAAAGAACAGACACAGAACACCCACACATACTAACACACAGCAACACAGAGACGGGGAACGTAACAATAGGGGAAGGAAAATAGCCGCACAGTACTACTTGTTTTCTGTAACAGCTTCATGTCAATTAAAATCTTGGGTGTTTCTAAGGAATCTGGTCAGATCTGAAATCTGATGGAATGGAAGAGAAAGTCTGGTGGCTCTCAAAATGATGAATTATCGGTTTATTTACCAGGCCTTCAAAGATCAACCAAAACATTTACAAGCAGTCAGAGCTTGATAGTAACCATGTATACAATTGATTTCTGCTAGTAGAAATGTACATATGGGGTTGTGGTAGTCACGGTAATTATTTAATACATTTTAATTTAACGAAGCCCATTTGTAATAGCAGTCAAAAAGCTCTTCTAAATAGAAGCCGAGTCTACAACATGCATTGGAGCACACCCAACACATTGCTTCTTTAATAACTCTACGGGTTCATTTAGCTCTTGACTTATTACAGCACACTGATTTTATGGAGAATGGAATTCCACTCAACCTTCAAAAGAGCTGGACCCGGCACTTGATTCCTGGCCTTTGAACAAGAACACATTTCCTTAGTGTTGCTCACATGACCATGACTTTTAAAATATGACAGGTAGAATTGTAAGTATTTAAACCAGGGGAGAACGTTGACGTTCATAACACATATCTTCTTGTCTGTTGTTGGTTGGCCTAGCTTCCCCAGCCAGCCTCACAGTGATGGCATCACGCTGGACCAGGAGGACAGCTTCTGGTGCCAGGCCCTGGAAGATCTGGAGACCTGTGGACAGTCTGAACTCCTCAGAGAGATTGAGGTATTCTGGACTCCGCAGAAATGGAACTCCTTATATAATAGACATGGATTTGCATGACACTCTTGTTTAGTGAGGTCATGTCAACCCTACAGGACCTCAGGACAGAGACTCGGGTGAAAACTGTGGGTTATTGACTCCAGTGGATGCAGTTGTATTAGGCAGAGGGCTACCCACTGAATGTAACGTGGATAGTAGTAACCCAGTTTGCCCACCACCTCCAGCGTGATGGGTGATGCCACAACGTTAAGCTGGGCTCTGTTCTGTCCTTAGGCCTCCATTATGACGGGCAGTGCTATCAGTATCGGGGTGGAGGGAAATAAATCCTATCCCCACCCACTCCCTGGGGACCCCCCCAGCCAGCCCCGCATCAGCCCTCTGCGTAGGAGCTCCCTCCTGCAACATGACGCCAAGATCCAGCTGCACCAGGAGGCCCAACTGCGCGAGGAGGCCCATCTTCATCAGGACTCTCACTTCCTGCAGCCAGAAGCGCACCTCCTGCACCACGAGGCCCGGACCCAGTTGCATCATGAAGCCAAGGCCAAAAACACGCTTAGGGTGTCTGAGAAGACCTGGGAGTCCCGCAGGATCAAAGAGGAGATGCAAGAGATCCTGTCCCCGACGCCTCTAGAACTACACAAAGTGAATACATCTTCAGGAACAGGGTTGGAGTTAGAACCTACAGGATGGTAGATCTCCAGGAACAGGGTTGGAGTTAGAACCTACAGGATGGTAGATCTCCAGGAACAGGGTTGGAGTTAGAACCTACAGGATGGTAGATCTCCAGGAACAGGGTTGGAGTTAGAACCTACAGGATGGTAGATCTCCAGGAACAGGGTTGGAGTTAAAGCCTACAGGATGGTAGATCTTCAGGAACAGAAAGTTAAAACCGTTAGTAGCGTAGTTCTCTAGAAACAAAGTTGGAGTTAAAACCTACAGGGGTGTGGTTTCCCAGGGACAGGTTTGGAGTTTAAGCCAAAAGGAGAGTAGTTCTCCAGGAACAGGATTATAGATATCTGGAACCTGGCTACCTTGAGTTTTACACTGTGTTCTGCTTTTTCAGACCTACTGACTATGTAACAGACCACACTAATGAATAATAGACCAATACGTTCATTATTTACCAACAACGTTCTCATAGGTGGATCTGCCCGGGTAACCTGTGACCCACCCAAGTGCTGTGCATAGTTACAGTAGTTGTCACTGACGCTGGTCCTGCTGATCGCAGCTGTTCCTGTGGAGGGTTTCAGGTTCACAGGGTTATGACAGCTGTCACCATTTCAATACCCTTGTTTTAAAACTCTAAATGAAATAGTATGTTTAAAACTTATTGTTTTAATAGACCACACCCCCTCTGGCCTTGTTGTTTAAATAGACCACACCCCCACTGGCCCTGTTGTTTAAATAGACCACACCCCCTCTGGCCCTGTTGTTTATATATATATAAATATGCCATGGTATGTGTGGTGAATAACATGTTTGGTCACTAACAGGCTGTATTCCTCAGGTGACGGTGATGAAGGACCCGGAGAGCGATGACTTTGGTTTCAGCGTGTCGGATGGTTTCCTGGAGAAAGGGGTTTATGTCAACATGATTCGCTCCGAGGGCCCAGCTGACCGTGCAGGTCTCAAACCGTATGACAGGATCCTACAGGTGTTTACTGTCGCTACTCCTCCTGCATATACCTGCATGTCTCTGTCTGCCCCAGAGAACAATGGAGAAAAGGCAAGGAGGCTTTCACATATATAGGACAGTATACTGTAGGCATATATGTGTAAATGGGAGGAAAAGAGAGTATACTGGTGGTATATATGTGTAAATGAGAGGAAAAGAGAGTATACTGTAGGTATATATGTGAAAATGAGAGGAAAAGAGAGTATACTGTAGGTATATATGTGTAAATGGGAGGCAAAGAGAGTATACTGTAGGCATATGTGTGTAAATGGGAGGAAAAGAGAGTATACTGTAGGTATATATGTGTAAATGGGAGGAAAAGAGAGTATACTGTAGGCATATGTGTGTAAATGGGAGGAAAAGAGAGTATACTGTAGGCATATGTGTGTAAATGGGAGGAAAAGAGAGTATACTGTAGGCATATGTGTAAATGGGAGGAAAAGAGAGTATACTGTAGGTATATATGTGTAAATGGGAGGAAAAGAGAGTATACTGTAGGCATATATGTGTAAATGAGAGGAAAAGAGAGTATACAGTAGGTATATGTGTGAAAAATAGAGAATGACAGGATACTGTAGGTATACATGTGTTATGGGAGGCAAAGAAAGTATACTGTAGGTATATATGTGTAAATGAGAGGAAAAGAGAGTATACAGTAGGTATATATGTGAAAATGAGAGGAAAAGAGAGTATACTGTAGGTATATATGTGTAAATGGGAGGAAAAGAGAGTATACTGTAGGCATATATGTGTAAATGAGAGGAAAAGAGAGTGCCATGCGAACATTAGAAGGTGCTTTCCAAATACCCCTCCTTAGCTCTTTGTGTCTAACATTAGTAGTGTTTGATCCTACCTGACTCTATTTTAGTCAACAGATTAAATATAAACCCAGGGTTATAGATAGAGGAAGTCCCATTTTATACAGGAAGTTTTGGACAAAGAGTTTTCTGTAACTCACAAATGGAGACACAGTGGTCAGACCTGGTGCTTGCTGTGCCATGGTGGGGACTTCCCAGGACCGCCTGTACATGACAGCTCCTGCCAAATAGAATAGATTACATTATTACACTCACAAATCAGCAAGTGCTGTCAATATCTAGTAGTAATGTTTCTGTTATTTTACTGTGATGTTCCTTTAGTTATGTTTGTAAGTACTGTCCTCTCTTGCTCAATGTTGCTGTGGTAATAGGCTGCTGTCAAGTCAGTAAGTGATCAGTGTAGTAACATTGACAAATGCAGCCAAACAACACATGCTGAGGCAGGTTTGATGGTGGGGAGCACGGAGAGATGGGGTTCAGTTAATCCATACCGGTGGGAAGATCCTTTATTATCATACAGTTATTATGACATCCATCCCTTTTAACCAGAACACAGAGGGAAAAGAAAATGGAAAGGTGTTGAATAAGGATCTATTACAACCGCTCAGACCCATGAGAGAGAATAAAAATAGAATTTAAGATTGGTTCTGGTTTTGATTAAGCACAAACCACAGTTGAATAAAATCCACTTATTGAAGGTATATAAAGAAATGTAGAACTACTTTCTATAAAAACTCACATTTAACAGTCAGAAACTCAGCCAAGATAACAGCTAATCTATGCACACACAGCAGATATGCCAGCTTGCGTCCAGTTCTCAGTTCCCTAGCTGTCTTCCAAGACAAGCAAGGCTCAACATCGTATTGTGCTTGCTTTGATATTTTCATTTTTACGTAATTCTTCATACATCTCCGGTCGATGCTGAACCAGCAGAGGAGGTGGTGGCAGAACGATGTTTACACCAGGGAGAGGAAGAAAAGACTGAAATGTATTTATTGGTTTATTTGTAATTATATTTTTATAACAGTGGGAAAAAGTAACAAGAGAATATGAACCCATACTGCACTTAAATATATCTGTGTGTGTTCTGAGTGTGTGTGCCAGAGGTAGCGTCTTAGATCACCAAAGCATCCTAAACCAGTCTAGACCATCCTGAACCACTAGACCCTCCTAGACAATTCAAAAAAATCCTAGTCGATCATCCTAGACCACTAGACAATCCTATATAACTAGACCATCCTAGACCACTAGACAATCCCAGACCATCCTAGATCACTAGACCATCCTAGACCACCAGACAATCCTAGACATCTAGACCACCAGACCATCCTAGACATCTAGACCACCAGACCATCCTAGACTTCTAGACCACCAGACCATCCTAGACCATCCAAGACCGCCTAGACCATTAGATCATCCCAGACCAAACAACCATCCAAGATCACTAGACCATCCTAGACCACCTGACAATCCTAGACATCTAGAATACCAGACCATCCTAGACCACTAGACCATCCAACACTGCAGGGCCATCCTAGACTTTTAGATCATATAAAACCATCCTATACCATGCTAGATTATCCTACACCACTAGACCATCCTAAAATTACATAGTACATCATCTTTACAATTGTTTTCTTGATAGCTCCACCTTTAAAACAAGCGCCAAAAAGTCACAGAATGCATCTTTAACAGTGGATATATTCCTCTATTCCCATCCTCTAGAGTGGTTACATTCCTCTATTCCCATTCTCTAGAGTGGTTACATTCCTCTATTCCCATCCTCTAGAGTGGTTACATTCCTCTATTCCCATCCTCTAGAGTGGTTACATTCCTCTATTCCCATCCTCTAGAGTGGTTACATTCCTCTATTCCCATCCTCTAGAGTGGTTACATTCCTCTATTCCCATCTTCTAGAGTGGTTACATTCCTCTATTCCCATCTTCCAGAGTGGTTACATTCCTCTATTCCCATCCTCCAGAGTGGTTACATTCCTCTATTCCCATCTTCCAGAGTGGTTACATTCCTCTATTCCCATCCTCCAGAGTGGTTACATTCCTCTATTCCCATCTTCCAGGGTTTTACAGAAACATGGACGGGGAAATGCCTCATCAACTGCTAATTTCCACTTTGAAATCGGTGAATCTGTGAATTCCTTGCCTGCGTGTCTTCCGTCACCCTGCAGGTGAACCATGTCCGCACCAGGGACTTTGACTGCTGCCTGGCCGTTCCTCTGATCACAGAGGCTGGGGACAAGCTGGAGCTGGTGATCAGCAGGAACCCACTAGCCCAGCAACAGCACCCGGAGCAGGACTGTCTGGATCAGGACCACGGGCTACTCATCTCTGCACTGCAGTCCAATAGTAGAGAACATCACCATTACAACAACAGCACTCCCAGAGCCATGGACCTGTAATTACAGACCCATACAGAACTACTGACAAACATCACAGACACTGAGCTCCAGAACCATGAACCTGTGATTACAGACCCATAAAGAACCAGTAACACCAGACACACTGAGCTCCTGAACTCCAGAACCATGGACCTGTGATTTCAGATCCAAACAGAACCACTTACACCAGGCACACTAAGCTCCAGAACTATGGACCTGTGATTACTGACTCATACAGAACTATTGACAAACACCAGACACACTGAGGTCCAGAACCCCAGAACTATGGACCTGTGATTACATATCCATACAGAACCACTAACACCAGGCACACTAAGCTCCAGAACTATGGACCTGTGATTACAGACCCATACAGAACTACTGACAAACACCAGACACACTGAGCTTCAGAACCCCAGAACCATGGACTTGTGATTACAGATTGATACAAAACTACAGATACCAGACACACAGAGCTCCAGAACCCCATAACCATATTCCTGTGATTACAGACCCATACAGAACCACTAACACCAGACGCAATGAGCTCCAGAACCCAAGAACCATGGCCCTGGGATTTCAGAACCATACAGAACTACTGAATATCACCGTACACATTGCGCTCCAGAACCCCAAAGCCATGGAACTGTGATTACAGACTAATACAGAACCACTGACTTACACCAGACACACTTAGCTCCAGAACCCCAGAACCATGGACCTGGGCCCAGGGTGGGGTCCAGTCAAATTGAAATAATTAAATCCTGGGAATAAAATGAAATAACAGTTCACAAATTAACAACATCTAATATCAATAAATTCTCAATTAACTGAAGATTTAAACTGATGTTACTTTTTAATTTGAAGAAGATGCTGCAAACAGAACTATTACTACAGATTCAACTAGCACTATGGATATGTAAATTAGCCACAGACACAAGCCACCATCAGAACCATGAACCATGTGACTAAAAAAACTACAGACACCAAGACAGACTACATTCATGGAACCCCGACTCACTAATACAGACATGAGCCACAGACCTGTGAAAAAAGACACACTAATACACACTAACTACATGTGTTTACCACATCCTTGGGTCTGCTACTATGCTCAGTACAACAGACAGAACTACAGACTCAAAGCCACAGACATGGAGCTACAGCCACTGATCGCGGTGGCTGGATTCATCCCAACAACTACAAACTACCATCCTGTCAATAACGGAACACCCAGCCTCTGACGGAGGGTGTCTTCAACCCCACTGACATGGTGCAAAAAAAAAAGAAAAGAAAATAGAAGACGTTTTTTATTCATTCTTTTTTAAGTCTTGTGTTTCATGTGTTGCCATTTTGCAAGTGTCAACCCCTTACAGAGAATAAGAAGAGAAAATAGTTGACCTAATGTTACAGGGTTTTTTGTTACTGTTTGTGTGTTTGTTTTGGCCTACCCTCAAGGGAATGAGAAGGCCCGTCCACAGGAGAGAAGAAGTGCTGCTATTAGGATGCCGATGGGGAAACTAAGGTGCTGTTTGGTACTGTAGACTTGTACCTGGTCACATGTCCTGGTAGTCAGGGGCAGGAAGATTATTTATTGTGCATCATTCTTTTCTTTTTCAATTTTTGACAGATTTTGTATTTCACCATCTTGGCTAATAGTATTCTAGTATTCAGTCCACCAACATGTAGAGACATACATAATAGTCTTCTAGTATTCAGTCCACCAACATTTAGAGACATACATAATAGTCTTCTAGTATTCAGTCCACCAACATGTAGAGACATACATAATAGTCTTCTAGTATTCAGTCCACCAACATTTAGAGACATACATAATAGTCTTCTAGTATTCAGTCCACCAACATTTAGAGACATACATAATAGTCTTCTAGTATTCAGTCCACCAACATGTAGAGACATACATAATAGTCTTCTAGTATTCAGTCCACCAACATGTAGAGACATACATAATAGTCTTCTAGTATTCAGTCCACCAACATGTAGAGACATACATAATAGTCTTCTAGTATTTAGTCCACCAACATGTAGAGACATACATAATAGTCTTCTAGTATTCAGTCCACCAACATGTAGAGACATACATAATAGTCTTCTAGTATTCAGTCCACCAACATGTAGAGACATACATAATAGTATTTCAAAGACAAAAAACTCTCAGTCTACTGGGCACCAGGTAACATCCATGTAATTTGCCATATTGAAATGAAAGGGCACATGTCTTACGGAAGCCAGGATTCCAGTCCCCTACGTCTACCAGCCAAATATTACAAAGGTTTCCGATGCAGGAAATTGCTGGAGCTATTTTAGACTCACCTACCCCTAAAGAGCACACTTGAGCATAATATAACGGCACTAGGAAAAAACAGCACTTAGACTTGCTGTTATAAGGAACAGCACAGAGGACACTGAGGCCTTTCAGTTAAACAGCACGTGAAATTAAAATAACAACCTTTTTCATAATACATATATTAGTAGAAATATACCAGGGCCGATTCCGAAATCAGATGACTGGACCCTGAATGGATTAAAATCAATAAACATGGCCTTAATTTAAGTGAAGGGCATTTGAATGTCTAATAAAAACAAAGCAAGTAGTGTCTTTGTTAGGATGCTAAATTAATTAGGATGTACAATCATTTGAATGTTTTTCACCATGGAAAAAACGTGACTTCTCTAATTGGGGTTCAGTCAAGTAATTCTGCATTGTACACTGTTTCAGTGTAATTTAACATATATGGTGTCTGATTAACAACTCAAACAACATTATAGTTAAATAAGTAATGGTATTGAAAAAATTTGCTAGTACATATTTGGTCTGTATATCATCCATTAATTAGATATTCTTCTTTAAGCAGTAGATAAATCAGAGGAATCTCACCCCTTCTTGTTTTAATATTGATGGGGAAAAAAAGGATTGAACAATCATTAATCACAGACAAGGGAGAAGAGACCACAACTCTCTTCCTCTGTACATTTAAAAAAATGGAAGAAACAGAAAATTACAGTAAATGAATTACAATTTTATGTCGTATTCATCACCTTGGTCTAAAACATTATGCAGTCTAAGAGTATCCCAAATTAGCAAGATAGTGTAGATTGGACATTTTACAGACATTATATGAGATTATTAATCAGCCACTAGTTAAAGTAACAGATCTAGTAGGAGGTCTGTATGAGGTGGCTAATGATTACTGGTTTGGGCTGGTCTGGAGCCCAGCAGTGTTCTCTGTTTTCTCTCAATATACTGGTAACATTCTAGCCCATTACATCAGACTGGTTGTTATTCATAAAGAGGACTTATTCAGACCAGTTTGTTTAGATGTCCTCTAATGTGATCAATAACGTAACCGCCAAATCTGAAATTCATTTTCTGAGTATATTATCATGGACGCCGTGCAGCATAACCTATTCTTTCCAAAACAGTTTTTACTCATAATTACCAAAAGATTTGTTCAAATGATGTCACTGGCCCAGTATATGTCCCAAATGACACCCTATTGGCCAGATGTAGTACACTGTTTTGGGATAAGGGTGGTATTTGGGACAGACAGCTGAGTGTATTTGCCATAAGGTAGAAAGCACTCTTTGTTCCTGGATAGTCTGGAGTACAATGGGTGTCTGTCCAGACTTGGTTTATTGGTCATGGTACAGGCCTGTCGGGCCATACAGCCCAGTTCACTGCTTCTCTTTATCTATCGTTCACTTATTCTCTCTCTCCGCCTTTGTATCTCTCTTTTTCTCTGTCTCTCTCCTCTATCATTTAATGTCATTATCTCTCTATCATCTCCATTTTCCCTTCTCTCTCTCAAACATTCTCCATCTCCCTTTTTATTCACTTTCTCAAATGTCTTCACCATAAATCTTGAATACCTCTTTCTGGTAACACACTGACGTTGTTTTCAATCCTGTGTTTCTTTGAGGTGGATGGTTTAGAGTAACAAATCACGCGAAGGAACTTCAATAACTTAAACACAGAAAATCTACAGGGCATTATTTTTTTATTTCTGGGACATTCCTGAAACATCAAAGAGTAGATTAGATAAACAGAGAAGAATGATGCCAGCTCTGAACTGCTCCTACTGAAATGGATGGTAATATTTTGAAAGGGAATTTATGAAAAGTGCTGCGTGTATTTTCTCCATGTGTAGTATGAATTATGAAATTTTGAGATGAAGGGTGTTTTTCTACGCAATATAAAATGGCCAAAAATGTGTTCCTCAAGGTTTGAGCTTTTAAGGCATTTTACATGTAATCATCCCTATGCATTTCAACTGGAAAAATGTATGTATGCATTGATAATGTGTATTTTTCAATGTGCAATATTAAAGCTCTATTCTCTGTATAGTATTTTTATATGATATTTTCTCCCTGACTGGAATGAAGCACAATAAAGAAAATTAATATAAATTAGGGTTAGTGAGATTTGGCTAATAAAGTAAACATAACTTGTATTGTTTTTTTTTTTTTTTTTATAAAAATAATAACTGTAATGCTACTCTTCTTTTTGAAGTAAAGATGTTAAAAATATTTTGCGGGTATTTGTATATGTCCAAAATGATTCTTGTAATTCTTAAAATAAATTGCATCGAAACGTTAAAGTACCCAATCTGTCAGATGTATGGACATGAGATTGTACTGCAGTTTTTCAAATCCAACACAAACACAGCTAAAGATACATATATTATCGTCCAGAATTCATGGTGGCCTAGATAAAACGAGTATTCTCTACACAAACATTTTGGATGAACTTGAGTTCCTGATATATAAATATGAAGATTCCTGGTCGCTTCTTCATTGTTGACGTTAAGGTTGGTGATTTGCAGGTACTATTTTATTAAAACGCCAGTTGAGAACCTGTGAGGCGTCTGTATCTCATTCTGCTCATTTGTGCACTGGGGCCTCCCACTCTTTCAATTTTGGTTAGAGCTGTTTTGCTCTATTCAGTGAAAAGGAGTAGTACACAATTTTGTATGAGATCTTCAGTTACTTGACAATTTCTTATAAGGAATAGCCTTCGTTTCTCACAACAAAAATAGTTTGAGGAAATTCAGAAAAAGTTATTTGTTTCAGGCCATTTTGAGCTAATAATTGAACACAGATGTTGCTGATACTTCCGATACTTGACTAGCCTACAAAAGGCCTGTTTATTTGCTTCTTTATTAATTGCAATAGGGTTTTCTAAACATCTTAAAGCCTTTTATATTTATAAACTTGGATTAGCAAGTACAAGCTGTCTAAAACTTGGCATAACAATTATCTACGCCTATGTATATATTCCATTAAAATTCAGCCATTTCCAGCTATGATAGACATTAACAACAATAACAATGTCTACACTGTATTTGTAAATAGTTTGATGTTATTTTTACTCTTCCTAACCCCAACAACAAACTCCCCCAAACTAAACTTATCTCTAAACCTAAATTGAACACTAATTCCTCAATCTCTTCCTCTAATTCTATCCCTAATCCCAACACTCACCTCTAACCTTAGCCCTCAACCACTTCCTCTAACTCTAATTCCATCCCTTATCCCAACCTTTCACCTTTAACTCCTAACCTAAATTCAAAACCTCACCCCTCTTACATTTGTGGACTTAAGGATAGAAGGATAGAAAAAAATAACAAGAACACACACAAGCTATCTCAAGCATGCACACACACACACACACACTGGTGTGGTATCATGTTTAAAGAAAAACATTTCATTATTTCATCAACCTTCGTTTTCTAACAGTTTGAAACCAGTCCAGGTAGTGCAGAAGTGACATTAGAATAAACTTTACACAAGAAGATAAACCTTCCCACAGGGAAAGTACACACACACACACACTAACACAGACACACAGACACACTCAACCAAGCATGCACAGACAATCTCTTCAAAATAGATGACTCATCTTACAATAACGTAAACATTGCTGTTGTTGTTGTTGTTGTTGTGGGGTTTCTCCTTCAAAGTCTGAGTATTTCTTTCTGAATAAACCCATTTAGAAGATGAAGTTACAACAGTGTTTTTCCACTTGTTTATGGATCTGCCTCTCCTAGCCTGCTAGCTCAGTGGAAACAGCAGGGTCTCACTGGTTCACCACTCTGATGAAAAGTCTCCTAGTTCAGGGACCTTGTAAAGGTTCTGGACTAGTTTCAACTGACATTCCTGTGTGCATAGCATACTTTCTAATTGGCCCAACATCAATTCTTGCTGAGAGGTCTCTTCATTCACCACCCTCAGCCTGTGTATAGCTACTGCAGGAAAACCTTGATTCAATTTGCCCATCAGTGTAAAAAAATCAAGTTGCTGTGGCTCAGAGTGTAAGGCTAACTACATCAACAATTGAGGTGGCATCTGTGTGTGAAGTTCCAACAATGATCTAAACATGAGAAAATAATGAATAATTTGGTATAACTGAAGGGAGATCATTTTCTCACTTTTATGAAGGGGAAGCTGGAATAGGTCCAGGCATTGTTCTGCCCTGTGTATTTCTTCATCTTGAAATAAAGCAAAAGCTAATTTGCAAGATTGTGCCAGGTATCAACAAGCATTGTGATACAAAACTGCAACAGGTTGACTTTGGGCACAGACATTTAGTCTGCTTGGAGCTGCTGCGATGAAGCACGTCCTTCAAGTGGTTGTCCCATAACTGGTAGGAAAAATGACATAGAATTAAAAAAATATAGATTTAAAGCTTGATAATGTGTTATATTTCATACACTATAACATGGTTCATCAACTCTGGCCCTCGAAGCCAGTTCCACCACGTTTTCATTGCAACCCTCTAATCAGGGACTTATTTAGACCTGAGACACCAGCTGCGTCCAATGAACAATGAGGTAGAACAGAAAACCAGCAGGCTCCGGCCCTCATAGTGTAAGAGTTGATAATCCCTACCCTATAACAACCATGATATTGTGGGAGACACGCAGAGTGACAGAGAGAGAATAATAAAGACAGAGAGACACAGAGGGACAGAGAGAGACTGATAGAGACAGAGAGAGAGACACAGATGAAAAGAGAGAGACTGATAACGACAGAGTGACACACGGAGTGACTGGTAAAGACAGAAAGACACAGAGAGAGACTGATAAAGACAGAGAGAGACAGAGGGACTGAGAGAGAGAAGGTGATAGAGTAGAGTAGACTGAGACAGAGAGATAAAATATGTGAGAGAGATTGGGAGACAGACCCGAGGGAGACAGAAAAGAAGTAAATATTTTAAAATTGAATTTGAGTTTTGTACAGTTATAACCATGTCCATGTGAATTACGTGTTCCTGTCGAAGTGAGTTTAATATAGGATGAACTCAACAGGGCTTGTTGTCATTATTACAGATCACAAAGGCCATTTCTTTCCAAAAAGATATTCTGGGCAGGGGAAGCTATTCCTGGAGATTTCTAGCAGATGGAGAATGGAAAACTAAATTTATACTTAGAAATAATCTGGGTTTATTTTAAGTGGACAGTCTTTCTCAGGGCTACCACAACACACCCGCCAGGGAGGACTTTTTGTGTTCACGGGGTATGAGTATAGGATTGTTTTTGCCTGATTATATTGGACATGTTTAACGTATATGCAGCTATTGGCACCAGCTAATGTGGGTTCTAATAAAGTCTGAAATTCTTCAAAGCTTTTTATATGTGGTTTCTGCATTCATCTTTTACTAGCTAGGTGTGAAAACCATATTTTAAGCCATAATCAATGTGTGCTGTGAATACAGGCTCAGATCAATGTGTGCTGTGAATACGGGCTCAGATCAATGTGTGCTGTGAGTACGGGCTCAGATCAATGTGTGCTGTGAATACGAGCTCAAAACAATGTGTGCTGTGAATACAAGCTCAGATCAATGTGTGCTGTGAATACGGGCTCAGATCAATGTGTGCTGTGAATACGGGCTCAGATCAATGTGTGCTGTGAATACGAGCTCAAAACATTGTGTGCGGTGAATACGAGCTCAAAACAATGTGTGCTGTGAATACGGGCTACGATCAATGTGTGCTGTGAATACGGGCTCAGATCAATGTGTGCTGTGAATACAGGCTCAGATCAATGTGTGCTGTGAATACGGGCTCAGATCAATGTGTGCTATGAATACAGAATCAGAATGCGGACAAGATTAGGAAAAAAGACGTTAGCAGCAGGTATCAACAGAGTACATTCCAGCCAACTGCCTTGTCATGGAGTGAACAGGGGAAAGATGTGAGTGGATCCCAGTTTGTTAATCACTGTTTTACAGTTCAAGAACATGTAAAATTCCCTCAAATGCTATAGTAGAACAAACCAGGTAATTAAAGCAGGTTGGAGCAGCATTGTAAGCAGTTTGTATTTTACTGCCAAGGACTGTATCTAGGCATTAAGCAGTGCATTGTGTATTCTTGTTATATGGGAACTATACCATATTTCTTACAGCTTGAATAAAAAAACGTCCAAAATGATAAAATAACCACACAATAAAACGTTTAAAGATGTTTATTTATTTTCCCTCACAAATTTGTCAAATTACAAATCACCTATCAAAGAAATGAATGCTTACTGAAAATAACACTATAAATGTAAAAATCATGACAGCACGAAGCCAAGGTGTGACGAACAGTAGCTAGAACAATAGATTTCCTCACAATTTAATTTGGTCTTTATAAGGTACTTGGGAGAAAAACAGGGGAAGCTTTTGGATGCCGCACTGATCCAGTATTGACCACACTGATCCCCGTCCTTCCCCAGTCCTAACATGTTCTTTGTACAGACATTGGCCCGATCTTGGCCCGTTTACACTCGTCACATTTAATCACAATCAAACAGGAGTGTTTATTTGTTTACATCGGTCTAACAATGAGTCCATGATCAGAATGCAGACAAGCTCAGGGCCGAGGACACATGCTAGCACGCTGGTTTAAACAGAAGTGGCGCTGCAATGATGATGACAAAGCATGGACCTCCCAGCCCGATTCTAGATTGGATGGGCTGTTCTTCCAGCTCAGGGTGAGTCAGGACAAAAGGATGGACCAGACAGAACAAACCTAATTTTGGGTTTATGTATAACCTCGTTGTCTCCCTGTCTTCAATCCATGGGTAATGTTCATTCCAAGGCAGATCCCAACTGTTTCATCTCTATTTTCTAGCATGCACTGTTCTATTTTCATACGTTGTATTTCTTGCATGTTTTTACAGTATGTTTAGGTATTGGCTAATGAACTACGTGGCATGAAAATACTGGGAAGCGTATACTTTGATTTAATTCTTAAATGTTACTTTGTATTTCAGGGCTTCCTTTTCTCACTCAGGTGTTACGTAGCAACGGTGGCAAAAAAAAGAATATCTCTGCCACAGACATTTTCTAGTATCTTCGCAATTACTTAGTTCACAGATAAGATTATCCAACTTTCAGTCATTTTTGGCTAGTCAAACTAGTACTGAAAAGGCTAGATGTTTATGAAACAATTTAAATCATATATGGAACATAAAACATATGTGGAGTCACTTTAAACTGCAGGGGTTACGAAAATATTGATATTAAAATAGTCTGCCTTGGAAAAAGCATTGTTGTGTGGTCATAGAGAACAAGAGGCTATACTGCCCCAGATAAGCCTGTGGTTTAAAGGCTTTACCCTACGAGTGTTTTGGACATGTTTGGGTTTGGAAGGGGAAACTGGGTTCATCCTTAGGGCCATGGGTCCATCTCACCTCTCCAATAACATAATAATGTTTAGTGGGATTTCATTTTCCAAATGGCTGCTTTGTCATTACCCTAGTGGCCGGCAAATAGAATGTCCCCTTTAAAGTGCTTCAAGCATGTGGTAGAAAGCTATATAAATCCAATCAACTATCTTTGATTATTAAATGATTGATATGAAATTTGTTGACTAAAGTGCAAACTTGAAACTGCTTTTTCTGAGGTCCATAGACTAAAAAGTAACTATAGGACACCCTCACTGCACATGAGAAAAGCAAACGCTTTTTAGTTTATTAAAGAATAAAAAGGTTTTCTGTTTTTCTCAGTGAAATCCTTATTAAATACAAATTTTCGCTGTACAGTTTAGTGCCATAGAAATAAAAAATAACTCTTTGAAATAGTCTTGTTTTTCAAGGTTTAAAAAATAATTTCCCCTTGTACATTCTTAAAAAGCATCGGCTGGTTTGTAATGTATATGAGCTAAAGAGGTTTAACAACAGGGACCAGCAGGCTGCATGAATAGACAAGTCATATTTATGGGAATGAAGACGGTTTCCCAAATGCCACCATCTGTTCAATATATTGATCAGATACCTGTATCTAAAGCAGTGCACTACTATTCACCAGATACCTACATCAAAAGTAGTGCACCACTTGTCACCAGATACCGGTGTCAATATTAGCGCACCACTATTCACCAGATACCCGTGTCAAAGGTAGTACATTCCAAACAACAGAGAAGCATTCAGGACAACGCATCCTTTGCCAGTCTCCATCAATGGGACTGGGTGTCTTTGATACAGCACGTTTGGTACCTAGCTAGTTAACGAACAGCGTTTGTGGTTCGTTATATCTCCTACGCAAACAGTTGCAATGCAGAAGGTAGATTGGCGGTTTTCAAACAGCCAATAATGTCACTTTTTCTCCACAGGCCAAATACCAACTAGTAGAAACAAATCAACAATTATAAAATGGCAGGATTAGCTTTCATTGCACCGTTGTGATATAAAAAGCTTATGTTTGGATGAACATGGATCTAATTCCCATCGGTGTTCTGACAGAGCGCCGAACCACCACATTGGCGTTGTTTATATGATGGCATCATTTTTTGGTGGTATGTTTTTATTGGCCCCTAAATTGTGGTAATTGCCTTTCTTGCAAAGTTTAAAAGAGTGAAAAAACGACTTTCTACAAAGTATTGCACATTACAAATTGCAGTTCTGTTGATTAAAAGTAAGTTAATAAATGACAGTTCATACTTAGAAAACATTATTAGGGTGGACACTGGGCAGGTGTTGGAAATTTACATTATGAATACAAAAGGCAAACATTTGATTGAAAAAACAATCAAAGTAAAATAAACAATATTTTTCAAATTTCATACAACATAAAAAAGACAGAATTGTTTTGATAAAGAATCACATGGGTCAACTGACGCTTCCATTATATATGTTGTACCATCCATTCTAAGAGTAGTAATGCTTTTAAACAAAAACGCTTTGGTAGCACTTTCTCTGTAATAACAGTTAAAACTAAGCTTAGATATGAAAACCAATAGATATGGAGTGTGCATTGCTGGAGGGAGTGGATTATATTAGTCAGTATATTAAATGATATACTATATTTATTATCTGTTATATCAGAATGTCTACGGACCTAGTCTACAGAAAATAAATGGAAAGATTTTATTAGATTGAAAAGTAGTCTGCTTGCATTTGACGTTCGTTATTATCAATAGACAAAAGGTGCGATGATCTTTACGTTGTGCTTCCTATTCACTTGCCAATATGTCAGGTTGTCCACCTAAAGCTAACAACAGGAGAAGAGATCCAAAATCTACAATAAATGAAGACCAGCTGCAGTATTAGGTAAACAGAATGCATCCAAAAGTTGAAAGGCATGAAGCTACTGTATGTACTGCAGAGATGGGTGGCTGGCATTTAGCAGTAGTGTCCTTTACACCAGCATAGGCTAGTGAAGTTTGAAATGGAACTGGGCCGTCTGCCTTTCTAGACGCATGTATAAATGTAGAGTCTACTAGGAGGTCAGGATCTGTAGCGAACCTCCACAGTCAGAGCCAGGCCACACAGATGGATAAAGATATTTGGAGTAAGGTAAAGATCATGGCATTGACATGTTAAGTTGCAATGCTCTGTTGCAGTCCGGATTCAGGCAGAGGAACTTCCACAAGGCATTTGAGTGCCTTCAGTCAACTGCGTCACACAAAAAGCTGCAACCTTTAAATAAAATACTACATTTCTAAGGGGCCAACAATTGTATGGGAAATCCTCTGGATTGAGAGAGGGGAGATACGCTCAGAGGTCATTTTACACCAAACATTGACGACAAGCACTCGACTAATCTCACTGTATACACAAGAGTACCACCTCCACAACGTTATCATACGAGAGACAATAGTTACGCTGAAAAGAGAGAGGGAAAAGGTTTATCTAGATACAACAACATAACACAGTCAAATGTTCTGCTCAAAATACAACACACATTTAGTTCTTACGGTTTTATATGGCCCTTTGTATTATTTAGGTATGTTTACTTCTTAGTCTTAAAAGATTCCAGCCCAAAACAGAGACAGACCACTTACAGTCATACAAGAAAGAAGTTAAAAATAGAACACTGATTCTATTGTTATAAGATACTGCTGCTCCAATAATAATAATATTAATAACAGTAACATTAACAAAAGTTTAATAAAAAAAATATGTAAAAACAGACAGAAAATGTAACGTCCTCTGTAGAAAACTAAACAAAAAGTAGACTCCTAGAGCAGATAATAGCAATGTAAACTTGGTCCTAAAACTAGTTTCAACGATTAGCGATGAAGTATATTGACATAGAAAGCGGGTAATTTTCTTTTAATTGGTTCCTCTCACAGAGAGTGCTCACATCATGGTTTCTACAATAGTGTGGGTGGGCTTGATCAGGCCGTTGTTCCCGTTGGGGTCCAGGGGGAAGGTCAGCTCATCAACCTTGCCTTTCGGACGATGGTCGACTGGACGGGAGCTAGCCCCTCCCAAGGGAGCGGCCACAGCCTTGATCCTCTGCAGGGAGACAGATATGAGGGCCTTGTTAAAGGGCCGTTCCACACTACTGCCAAATGACCAGAAGACATCTGCAAGGAACGCGTTTTAAATATTGTTCCCAATAAAATTGTTACAAGTACCCGTGAATTTCCTGATTAAAACATTCTTAACAATCAGTTTGCATTGACTTCCCTCATTCTCATTCTAGAAACTCAGTTCTACCCTCCATTTTCCAAATGGACTAGCTAATTCTGTTCTGGTCTCGTTTAGTGAGGGGGAAACAAGTTATGTAATTTTTTTTGTTTTCAGTTTTGCAATCCTGAGAAGCGG
>JACXGK010003794.1:31167-43038 GCA_016801125.1 Novumbra hubbsi
GGGTTTAGTCAGGGGCCGGGTCCAGGGTTTAGTCAGGGGCCGGGTCCAGGGTTTAGTCAGGGGCCGGGTCCAGGGTTTAGTCAGGGGCCGGGTCCAGGGTTTCTTGTTAAGGTACTAACCTCTATGAGTGGTCCATCAGACTGAATGATCTTGATGACAACAACCATAGGAATACAGATCATAGAAGCCAGAGCCAGAGTCCAGCCCACACCGATGGACCAGTCAGGATATTCATAAACCTTGTTGTACGTCAAAGGTTTATACTTGACCAAAGAGAAGACAAAGCAACCCTAATAGACAAAAAGAAACAAATGGGTTATCATATGGTCACTAACAGTCTGATTATTAGGTAATGTTTTGACTATGTACATTGTCTGTGCTAGTTGGCACTATCTTAATATCAGTATCAGTTTCTGATGTTTAAGATCTTCTGGAAGCATCGACGTACTTGGTAACAGAATGCAAAAAAAATGGCGAGTGTGTCTCAATTCCTTCAAAAAGAAAGCTATTGTTTAATTAAAATCAACAAATTGAAACCCTTTATTGACAGTCACAGTGATAAGATATTATTAACTAACTGTACTGTAAAAAAAAAATATATATATATAATTATAGACATCCAACATTTACTCTCCTCAAGTTCTCCGTGGTCCCTTATTCCCCTTGAGATCTCCTTAGAGCGTCTCAATAGAACAACTAGCAATGTGTTTCCTGATTGTTAAAACACTGGGGATTAAACTGGATTAAACTGGATAAGGCTCTGCACGGAGCAGAGCACCACATTTCCTAAATGCCTCAACTGCTTTAATCCAGCAGACGCAAATGCAGCTTTAGCCTTTAACCATGCGAGACGACTGGCCAGTAGATGTGAACTTACAGAGCAGTGACAGGGCCTTACGTTGCGGAGGCCCTGCTTCCCTATCCACATTTTTTATCCCACCCCCAGGTGTGGAACCTTGGGGCTCTACGTACAACCCTGTTTGGGACTGTAGTTGGGACACTGTGTAAAATGCTAATAAAAACAGAATGCAATGAGGTGCAAATCATGCATACTCATATTTATTTGAATACCGTACAGTACAAATACAACATATCAAATCTTGAAACTGAGATCTTGTATTGTTTTGGGAAAAATGCGTGCCCATTCAGAATGATGCCAGAAACATGTTTGGGACAGGTGCACGTTTACCACGTAGTTGTATTAAGTCTTCTGCTTTTTCTTAACAATAGTCTGTAACTGCGTGGGAACTGAGGAAACCCATGACAGTAGGTTAGAAAGTGAAATGTTTTCCCATTCCTGCTTAATATAGGAATTCAGCTGCTCCGCAGTTTGGGGTCTCTATTGTATTTTTGGTTTCATAGTGCGCCAAATGTTTTCAATGGGTGACAGGTCTGGACTGCAGGCAGGCCAGTTTAGCAGCCAGTCTCTTTTACAAAGGCATTGTCTGGTTGAAATATGCAAGGTTTTCACCTAAAAAGTTGTCACCTAGGTGGCAGCGCATGTTGCTCCAAAACATTCATGCATGAATGTATGTTTTTAAGCAACATGTACATTACCATCATTTTTGGTGCCATCACATATGTGCCTTCCATGTACACTAATGCACCCCCATACCATCACGGATGCTGGCTTTTGAAATGTGTGCTGATAAAAAGCCGGATGGCCCCTCTCCTCTATAATTCTGGGGGACGTGGCGACCATGATCAATGAAATTACATATCATTGGTGAGATCCCTAAACTCTTTGCAATATTACGCCGAGAAGCATTATTTTTGAATTTTTGCACTATTTGCCCACAGACTTTCACAGTCCTCCACCCTCACTTCTGACAGACACATCCTCTCTGAGAGGCTGGGTTTATGCCCATCATGTGACGGACCGTCTGCCAACTGACCAAATTAGTTAATATTCAACCAGGTTTGGTTTTTCAGAGCTAGGCAACATTTCCCATCTTTTTTTGCCCCTGTCACAAATGTTTTGCAAAACATTGCAGGCACCAAACCCCAATTGGGCATATATTAATAAAGAAACAAAACATTGTCTCAGTGTCAACATTTGATGTGGTCTTTTAACAGTTTTTTTAATATAGGGTATGACATATTTCCTCATGATTGCATTCTGTTTTAATTTACATTTTATGCAGTCACTTTTTGGAAAAGGGGTTGTAGTTGAAATAACTGAAGTGTTGATTTTCATACTAAATTCAGATAAAGGATGGACATAAATACATCGTCTTTAGTATAATATATAGATAGGTAAAGGAGAATGGGATGACAGTCCCTTGGAGAGGCTTACTTGGCCGCTGAATCATTTAACAGTCTTCCTCAAAGACCAAACCCACAATGTTTTATCTCACCAGCTCAGGGAATCGATCAAGCCACCTTTTGGTTACAAGCCTTTCTTACCGCTAGTCTACATGTCCAGTAATATCTGTTGGTAGGGCATCGGCAGGGCACATTGTACGAGGAATACCGTATAATGTTATTGGGGATGAAGTCAGTATTAATGAGACTCACCACACAAAGAAAAGGCGTGATCACAGACCAGCTCCATTTCATCCAGGGGTTTGGTCTGTAGCCAATCATGTCCTCAATCGCATCATAGAAATTATCAACGCCTGACAAGGGGAGAAAATGAGCATTTGATCGTATTACGTGACGTAACAAGGCCTGTCAGTCTGGCCCAGTCTTTAGATGCATATATCTGGTGGTACCAAACCCTAATACATTGTTATTACTCAGGTTGTTTTACTGTTCTGATATCGTTAACTGGCATAGATCATGAGGACATTCCACAGATCCATACAGCAAACGTGTGAATAGGCAAACGGTGGAGTCCACTTACCATAAACCCAGGCTACAGCAACACATTCAAAGAACGCCACCCACAGAAGGCAAACACCACTGGCTGCATAGTAGTCAAAGAGCTGAAACACATACATGCCTCCCTGTGGAAAGGAGGCAGAGCAATCCGTGAGTCACTACGATGTCCAGACCCCACGGCTTTGATGATGCTCCCGTTTGTGTCCCAAATGGCTCTCAATCACCCACAGTCCCTGGTCAAACCTAGTGCACTTACGGCACCATGTTGTGCATGGGCCCTTATTATTTGAATAAATCCTAAGTGAGGGCACTCAACAAAAGGCCACATCAGATTGTGATGTCATGGAAAAACACTGGTCCTATTGTCCAAACTGCAGGAAGCAGTAAGTCTCTGTCTCTATGGCTGATCGAGGGGCTAGGAGGGTCAGATTTTACATTGACACAAACAAATGCACCAGGGAACCGCAGCTCTAAAAATCGGGACACTGGCAATAAACAACAACAGTAGTAGTTCTGCATGCATGTAAATGGTCCAGAAGGCTATGTTAATCTCTGAGACAACACAATGCATGTAGACTGGTAGTGGTGGACTAGCATGAGTAGTGAAAACAGGAAGTGGAACTGGTGGGACTTGGTGATGGGGGTTAAAAAGGGCGCTTGACAATACATTCTGTGCATTAGGAGTGATGACTTGATATAGGAATAAAGTAGATGCTAAACAGAGGCTACTATATTAGGAAAAGCAATAAAGCAGCCAATGGAACACTGGTTATATTCTACACTTTCGATGTTGGCAAAAGTGTAGAATTCACTTCAAAAGAAATGCTAAATCTGGGCAAAGTGCTGAAGACATTCTGGATGTTTCACAACATCTTCCCCCCTAAAGTTTCCATTGTTTTGGCAGAGTTCCATTTACTTGATTTATATGCCAAGACCTGCCATTAGTAGGACAAACTTTATGTTTTTGGCTAAACTCAAAGACTGGGCTGAACATTTGGGAAACCACGTTGAAGAGGAAAGTACATCACCTAGAACCACTCAAATGTAACAGTACAAACATCCAGCATAACACGCATGAACGGTCAAGGAAACACTTACTCTAGTAACCATAGTTAATCCCAGAAGGAAGCTTATGGAACACACTATAGCGATGAATATCTCCCGACGGTAACCCTTCCTTAGGAAGGATGGATACAGATCCACCAAGGAGGTGATCTGTCCTTCCACTTCCACAAACTGTAGACAAAGACAAGAGATTGTGTTAGTTTCCTGAAAAATGTGCCATACAAACTCTGGTCACCTTGGATGATGCCTGGTTTTCAAAACAATCTTTTGCTTTTTCTAACTTGATTCCAGAGAATTAAAAACTCACAGCAAAACTTATTTTGAGAAAGTTACCATCCCGTGTAAACAAATAGTGCAAAACATTTTGGATATGCAAACGGGGTCAGGATGGGGTCAAGTCAATTTTGGGAAAACCTTGGTAAAGTATGGATGATGTAGGCAACATTTATGTTGAAAGTGGTTCATGGCATTACAGTAACAAGTACAGAGTTCCTGGCCTAAGTAGCACTTTGGCCCTAAGAGTCAATCATATTGACTCTTGTACTTATTGTACTTATAGAAATCTACATGGAATTAACCCCAACCGGAATTGTGTTGTATATTAAAACCTGTTTACATCTATGTAATCCAAAGTAGTCGTATATTAAAACCTGTTTATGTCTATGGAATCCAGAGTAGGACAGTACAGCATGGTAATGAAATAATAAAGCATGTTAACAAATAATAATAAAATAGTACTGTTTGGTATAGTATTTTGCATTACAGTACCATTCAGTTCCATATATTATATAAAGGGTCTAGTTTAGTATTAGTATAGTGTAGCATTTGACACTGTTGAATATTGTCCAGTACATGTATACCTCAGCATTACAGGACAACGCATGACATTTTAGCAGGCAGGTCTGCAAATAGAATCTTTTACCAGTAAGCTGCAATCACAAAACACCTATTTATAGAAGATGGGTGATGATTTAGAGCAGGGGTGTCAAACCGGATCCACGGAGGGCCGAGTGTCTGCAGGTTTTCGCTCTCACCTTGTACTTGATTGATTAATTAGGTCACTAATTGGTTAGGTTCTACCCTCCCCTGGTTGTTTAGGTCTGAACTGGGGAAAAAACAAAAACCTGCAGACACACGGCCCTCCGTGGAACCGGTTTGACACCCCTGATTTAGAGGATTAACAGATTGTGGATTATATGATTAGAAGTATGGATGTGACGCCACCAGACCAAAGGATGATTAGTTACGACAACACCAGACCAATGGATGATTAGTTACGACAACACAAGACCAATGGATGATTAGCTATGACAACACCAGACCAATGGATGATTAGTTACCACAACACCAGACCAATGGTTATGACTTGTTACGACGACACCAGACTAATGTAATAACAGCACCACTACTAGACTAATGGTTATAACACCACTACCAGACTAATAGTTCTGACTAGTTACAACCCCAACAGACCCATAGTTGCGATGATGACACCACCAGACAAAAGGTTATGCTAGTTATGACAGCCTTACACCAATGTTAATAATGACAAGTTATGACAGCCTTACACCAATGTTAATGATGACTAGTTATGACAACACCAGACAAATGGTTATGCTAGTTATGACAGCCTTACACCAATGTTAATGATGACTAGTTATGACAACACCAGACAAATTGTTCTGAAAACTAATCATGTCACCATCACACCAATGGGATTATAACTAGTTATGAAAACACACCAATGGCTATAACTTGTAATTTAAGTAACAGGCTAGTACACTGAGGTTAAGGATAATCTGTTACACAGAAGGAAGTATGTAATTTCCTGAGTCTACATTTAATCTCTCTGCTAGAGATTATGTTAGGATTAGGTTTGGCAAGAATGTCTAATTTGTCACAACACGACTATAATATGCCTTGTATTTTAACATGCAGTTCCACTGCAATTAGCATTAGCAGCTGGGCGTATAGAATTGGCTGGCTAGCTATAATAACAAGCGAGTGGGATGTTGTTAACATGCAGTAATAGTAGCTGTATAAGGATGTTTGTTTAGGCAGATTAGCATTGTTTGTCAGGCTCTCGATCAATACTTGCTGATCAATGTCTACATTCAATGCCCCAGCTAAACATATCTACTAATTCCATCAATTTAAAATACATTATCTTTCAAGATGGGACGGTATAGTAATGAAGACAATGTTTGGACGCTACCGATGGGTTGGACGGACTAACTGACTGATCCTTGTGTCATATAGTGGTTTGTTAACAAGTCGATAAGAGATTTAATGGTCTGATGTGTGGTGGTTTTGTTTCTTCTCGATTTAACATGTTTAAGATCGATTGTCCAGTTTAGACCTGTACAGGTCA
Organism: Novumbra hubbsi; assembly: GCA_016801125.1. Classification (NCBI taxonomy): domain Eukaryota; kingdom Metazoa; phylum Chordata; class Actinopteri; order Esociformes; family Umbridae; genus Novumbra; species Novumbra hubbsi. The sequence continues at coordinate 37,427 of JACXGK010003794.1, forward strand.
CGTGTACAAAGCCAGCAGTTTGGTCACATGAATCTCCCCACATTGGGCCCTAAAGAACCATGTGACAATACTTCTTAGTTCCAAATGGGCTGGACTCTATGACTCATATCAACGTTGTAACGGTGGACATTGACCCCTAGAACCAAGCCAGCTCAGTTTCATAACTTACTTCTCTATTGACTCATGTGACTAATGTAAATAGCACCATGACGGCAACATGGAACTGACAACCAGGTAATAAAATGTGTTAAAGGGGAATAGAAATGTGCCTGTGTTCACGCATAGTGACGGTTGAACTTACTGCAGGCCAACGGGATCTCACGGGAGGAACAACGGGCAATATTAAAACCCGCAACTGGCATTTATCCCATGAATAAATGTACATGGTTTGTAACACAATCAATTGGGGTTCTTGAATTGTGTGTATTTGCTGTGAGAGTAGTTGTTTTTCACATAATGATGATCTTTGTGAAATAATAATTATCCATCACACCACTTTATTTGGTGGAGGCCAATGAAACCCTCGGTCGCTACACCTGCTTCAGCCCCCACCCTCCTCCAGCCCCCACCCTCCTCCAGCCCCCACCCTACTCCAGCCCCCACCCTGCTCCTCCAGCCCCCACCCTGCTCCTCCAGCCCCCACCCTGCTCCTCCAGCCCCCACCCTGCTCCTCCAGCCCCCACCCTGCTCCTCCAGCAGGAGAGCGTTTCTTGCATAAAGAGATGGTCTAACTTTACTCAAACAACTTATGAACTTGGACATATTTTGTGATGTTATTTGTTATTCCCCTAAAGATGTTTCATAGCTGCAGTCAATAAACACCCATACTGCTGTGTCTCAGTCAACCGGAGGTGAACCGGCACATTCAGAACCAGATTAAGAATCTTGATTCATGATGATGATACTGACCTGAAGGTCTTACATTCAGAATCAGGTTCAGATCTTTGGTTCTTAATAAAGCATCTCCTATTCTTGCGCATTCCAATTCATACTCAGATCTTTCATCCATAACTAAGCTACTTCCAACCTGATTGAGATATCTAGTCGAGATGTTTGATTCACAACATGTCTACCACTGACCTGACTGTCGAGACCCAGCAGCAGAAGCATGATGAAGAAGAGGATGGCCCAGAAGGTGGGCAGGGGCATCATGGAGACGGCTTTAGGGTAGGCGATGAAGGCCAGGCCAGGACCTAGAGGGAATGAGAAAGGAACAGGACGAAGCACAATTAAAAACCAGGGTTCCATGGTTTGATCTGGTCTGGTACCTGCATGGTGTCGTCCAGGTGTACACAGACCAAAACACGAACCACATACGAAATAAATGTAGTAGCTGTCTCATCTCATCCTTTAAGTCATAGTGCCAAGGCCATTAAAAGACCTCACCAACTATGTATTCAATAAACCAATGGCTTTCTGGCCAGACTAGGGATTAACAACTTTTAAGGTAAGTGGCCTTACGACAACATTACAAAGGTATAGCAGCGAAAAAACATTATCCACTAGCAATGTTCCCCATACCATCTTTGCAAGTCCAGTAGAATATATAGTATGGTAACTAACTAGTAGATTAGACAACGTTATCTATAGTAACAAGGTTCAGAGGCTCATATGCCGCCTCTTCTTGAACTAGTGTAAATCGGGAGAATGTGGCGTTAAGAATCGGGATAACCTGTTACAACAGAAGTTAAAGAACCAAAACAGGATAAACAGTAACACATAGCATTGCATTAACTGTGAAATATGACAACCAACCAACAAAACACAACCTGACTAGCTAGCAGAGCCTAGTGAATTGGCTTGGTAATAATAATTAAACAAAAAAATCATCTTTCGCTTGAAGCTGGTCAATGTCTGAATCAAAATCCCCCAGGATCAAGTGACAATAGCTTTAGATATAACCAACTTCTACTTTCCCTGTGTTATAATACTGCTTACAGCACAAGGTGTTGAACACTACACAAAAAAACATAAACAGCACTATTCACCAAACCCTCCTGTAGAAACTCCTTGAATTATTCTTATCAACTGTTTATGGATGCATTCAGCTAGATCAGTCAAATAATAAACCGTTTTTGCTTTAATGCACAGAGGGAGTGAGCAAAGACAGGATAGAGGTTTTGGTGGGCTGGATTCAAACCCGTGCTGCAGTAGTAAATGTATACCGGAGGCAGCGGCTTAGAGCAAAGAACAAACCTGGGCCATTTAGTCAACTAGCTAAATAAATCAATGATTGAAAAAGGATTTGTTCCTACATTCATTCACTGCATCTCTTTACTCCGATAAGAACACATTGTACAGTCTAGTCAGAAGGGATGGAGATGGTTTAGAATTTGGGGAATACACCCACCTCGCTGATCATTTATCATGGGACCTTTTCTGATATGGTGCATTATTATCACAAGAATTCAGTAAAAGAAACATCCTGCGAATATGGGTCATTCATTATTTGACAGTTTATGGCTTCAAGAATCAAAGTCTCTTTGAAAATTCTCAACAGTAGAAGGAAATTAAATGCATACTTAATAAAGCATGCTCAATTCATCAAATTTACCAAAACAAGTAAAAAGCAGAACCAATAGAATCAGCTTTGGGCTTCAACCATTGAACTGAAAAGCATTGCAAAAGATACAAGTATAGGTAAGCTAGACCTTACTTGAATTGAAAATGAAGTACCCATGTGTCAGACCTAAGTCATGTTTTGTTTTAACATGGCACAAGAGGTCTTTTGATTACTGACTCTCATACAATAGATACATGTTGAAACAGGCGGGAGCAGGACGCTTAAATCTATGGGACATCGTGTGAAGAAAAGGTCGCCGTGGTTCTTTCAAGCATGGCTTGACTCTTCACCTCTAGCGTTCTGGATAATCCAATTTAACAGTAAAATGTCATTTTCTCCCACCAGCATTTTCCTTGATACTTGATTGCTTGAAGAATCCAACCAGATCCAATTCTGTGACATCCACATCAAATAGATGCAATGAAAGCTTTTACCAGAGTAAGCCGTTTCTCTACAGAAACCTGTTGTTTGTCAAGGAGTGTTTGATTGCCGAAACGTCCATATTTCAAGGCAGTCTTTTGAAAATGAATCCATTTCATTCTTACATTTACCTCAATAGAATATTTCGATTTGTCTTTTTTTTCTGTTGGATTGAACCAGCAACTTTATAGCTGTTTTTGTTTCTTTTGTTTATTGTTTGTTTATTTAAAGTGGCAGCGCCCACCATCGCTGCCACTTGGACCAGCTCGTACCTGACTCTGCCACATCGGCAATGTCCACCCCTTGCTCTTGTGCCATGAAGCCCAGGACGGAAAATATTGCGAAGCCAGACACAAAGCTGGTACCGCTGTTGAGGCCTCCCAGCAGCAAACAGTCCCTATGTCACACATATGTCATGGAGGTTGTTAATGAACACAAAGGAACCTAGGTTCCCCACTTTTCTTACCACTGGATTAGGCCCCACCACCAACACCACCATCATCACCCCCACCCCCCCCCCGCGATAACACCCACCTGTAGCAGTTGTATTTGTACTTGTTGTAGCTCCCCAGTGAAGTCATTGCTCCTAGACAGATGGCGTAGGAGAAGAAGATCTGTGTGCCGGCATCAATCCAAACCTGGAAGTAGAAGGGGAAGAAACTCAAAAGGTTACTTCCAACCAGGATTTTGGACCAATCAGAGCACTGAGACTGCACGCATTTACGTTTTAAACAACACACAACATGTCGAAACACTGATTCAACACAACACTGCAAGACAAACTGAAAAGCTGGCTTGGTCCAAGAGTGATAAATTGGTTGAAGTCTTATCTATAAAACAGGGAACACTGTCTCTATAAGCAACTATCAGAAAAAACATGCATTTTATGTGGAGTTCCTCAAGGCTTCATCCTGGGGCCCCTTTTATTCAACATTTATATACTACAGATATATACTAGAGCCAAATCATGCAAAGCAACAAAATTGCTTATTATTATGTAGATGAGAGTTAGAGATATCTTTTCTAGTGACAATGATCCCATTGATTCACTGCCAGTTCCTTGAACCGATCAATGATTAGGTCTTGTAAGTTTTGGCATATCCAAAGATAAAAATGAAATAATTTGATTCAAAAGTCAGTAGTGATGTTTTGACAAATTGGGATGTTACATTTTTTTATCACATTAGCAAAATGACTGCTATTCAAAATGTGCCTAATTAATCTCCAAGCAAGACTTATTCAAACTATGTTGGGGCTTTTACCAAACCACATAATTTCTTTCTTTCTGTTCGATATGGTGATTTAACTGTGCTTTACAAAGGATAGATAGTCAAAGTCAAAGATTAGGCAAAAACAACGATTAATTAGTCAATTTTGAAAATGAAATGTAACACTTTTTGGGACATTTACTGTACACACTGCAAATTTGATATCAGGGAAGTTCAGCAATAAGATGTTGGCACAGTATGTTGTAAGAATTACATCCAGAGCTGAAAGAATCATTGAAAAGTTCCAGATGAGTAAAGTCAGGCAAGGCAAGTCTACCTCAGGGTCTTTGAGTCGTTGCAGGTCTGGGTACAAGTAGAACTTGATTCCTTCAGCAGCTCCTGGCAGAGTGACTCCACGGATTAACAGGATGATCAGCATGATGAACGGAAAGGTGGCAGTGACGTACACAACCTGAGAGGAAAACCAGGCCACCGCAAGCATGAGCCAGATTACATCTCCCACATACAGACATTTGAACCAATTCAGAGTGGTCAATTACCTTCCAGGGGGGCTGAAACAGCACTTGGTTTTAATCTTTACAGTTAATTGCAATTCACTAGTGTCTCAGGACTAAATTAGTTCCCGTTTAGGAGAGGACGAGAAATAATTGCGTAGACCTAATTGTATGTTTGTATATTGATATAGTTTGTCAAGAATATAATGACCCTATTCATGTTGGGTTTGTTACATGTCCGTGCCAAATAGAAAGCATAGCTGACCTTCCCAGTGGATTTGACTCCCTTCCAGATGCAGAAGAAGCAGATGATCCAAACGGCCAGCAGACAGAGAGCCAGGTCCCACTTCACCTCTCCAATCTCATCAATGCCGCGGGAGATACTGAGGACATTGCGTCTGTTGGAGACAAGACGCAGTCAGATGTGTTGGACAGAAGAAAAGAAGGGGCCCACATTTATATAGGGAACACTTGGGACCAGAGGAAAGAAGGGGCCCACATTTATATTGGGAACACTTGGGACCAAAGCAAAGAAGGGGCCCACGTTTATATAGTGGATTTCTTTATGAATTGGCACTTCGTTTAAATGCAGAGCGATGCAGAGAGTCTGCCGTTCATCAAAATGTAGTATGCTGTAAGTAGTCACGGATTAAGGGAAATAGAGTTAATACACAAATGAACGCATATGAAAGCAAATAAAACCCCCAGCGAAACATAACCAGAGTATGTGGCTGACTTCCTGCTGCATGTACTGGTACAGTCTATTAGCTCTGGCCAGCCAGTCTGCTCTGCTCAGAGGGATTGGCCTGTTCATGCTCCCGGCCAGTGTTTGCCTCAGCATTCATTCCCTGACACCTCTGCCAGGGCTACAGGTCAACGTGACTGTGGGTGGGTGGGGGCGAGGGT